>JAGFPH010002607.1:139407-160452 GCA_018207615.1 Philaenus spumarius | reverse complement strand
TGTTTATTTTATGTTGCAAAATACAATCTCGTAAAAGATGCAGGTTTATAGCTATTTAATGGTGTATAAATTCTAAGTATTGGTTATTAACTTACTTCCATCTTCTTTTTTAAAATTGTCTTAAGCTGAATTCTGTTGGTTTTAATATTTTCTGTCATAATAATTAGATGAGATATTCAATTAAATTAGATTATTTATGGGTGGATCAATTAGCTAAATTCTATTGGTTTTAATATTTTCTTTATAATAATTAGATGAGGTACCGGTTGGTATTAGATTAAATTATATTGTTTTGGGATAGATATTGTAGCTCAATTCTATTGGCTTAAATAGTTTATGTCTTAATAATTAGATGAGATATTCAATTAGATTATTTTGGGGTTGATCCCACCATTATAGCAGATTCCCTGCATGTCAATCTTAGGATCCTTTAACTGATTAGAAACTTTTACCCCTTGTGAAGTCCAGCATTTTCTCCACCAAATTTGTGTCATCTACATCCCCTGGTTGCTGGATGGTAAAGAACCTTCTACGTCTGTGCTCTAGCATTTCGAAATAAAAGATAATGTATCTTGCAGACTGTTGGGCCTGTTCAGAGTCGATAGTTTTGATTACCGTTGAAGACCGTATTGTTGCTAAATGTTTCCTGAAGTTACCATGTCCAATTAGGAGTGCAAAAAATCTTCTGAGCTGGTGTCAGTTTAGTTTGATCAGGGACTTTGCTTAGTACTTGCTCCCATTTTTGTTGTTTGCTTTGTACTTGCTTGGGTATTCTACACCATCTCTGGCATTGTTCTTCCCTGGACCCAGTTGTTCACTGAGCTCATTGCTGTAGTACAGCTAGTGCAGCACATTGATTCTGGTCCCATGAAGGTTATAGATGCTTCTTTCTTGGTGAGGGTTTCTGCCATTTCATTTTCCTTGTATGTGACGGTGTCGTAGCACTCATTTCAATTCCACCATGTTTTTGGTGGAGAGTTTGGATAATGATGAGAGACATTCCTTTTCCAGTTTGGATGAGATTTGTACTGAGTCCAGTGCTTTGTTTAACTCAAGGAGAAAGTTAGAATTTATCAGTTTCTATAGGCTCTCCAAAGTGGTCACAGGCAGTAATCACCAAGAATGTGCAGTGCACCTAAGACTCACACTGACGTTTTTCCCTGGTGATGTATATACCGGAGCCCGAGTTCCTGCCCATTAGGACTCATCTGTGTACTAAACAAGGGTTCCTTTAATGGTACATGGTATGTTGTTCGCTTCCCAGTCTTCTTTATTTCCAAGAATATCTGAGAAAGGTCTGCTAAAGACAATTACTCGGAGTGCATAACATGGATGTCATGCCTAACCAGTGTTATGATTCAGTAGTTTTTAAGTACGGTGCTTACTATGTCGGAATGTCCTGTTTCAAGCATACCCTTTCACACTACTCATTCACACTTGTTAGTGTATATGCAGACTTTTTACGACCATATAAGCTCTGGTAATGCATAAGCATGTTAGTCTTTGTAGACTGGACAATTTGTTTCCTGACAAATTAAGAGTATTTTCCACCAAACTCCTGCTGTATAGGATTTGGGGTCGAATCACCGATTCATATAACATAATGAAAAAGGTTTCATTAGATATTCATTGTACTCTGATTTTCAACAAAGATTACAACTTATTCAGATTAATTTAACCCTTTTGGGACCATCTGATGATATTTTGTCAATTTTAAAATACGCGGAAAAGACCATCTGACGAAATATCATCAAATTATTTTAATGCGTAAAAGTCCATTTGACGATATTTTGAAAAATGTAATTTCACCATGTAATTAAATAAATAAAAGTAATGAAATAATTATTTTTTAAGACTAATAATGTCATTTATAATAAATATAGTAATCATTATTAAAACAAATGTGAATAAATTAATGTTAATAAAAAATAAACAAACTGTGTTAATGTTCTGCGCATCTGTGTCGATCAGCTGTCTAGGCCTAAGAACTTTTTGTTTCAGTACTTATCTTTATGAAATTTTCAGGATTAATAGGAAACATAATAAAAATGATAAAAATCTAGTTTCCTGTATAGTTTTTGTTGCTTTTGAAAATAGCAAAATTTGAATTTTAAATTTTAATACATAACTTATATTCCCCCCCCCCCCCAATTTTGGCGGTTTAAAATAAAAATATAAATTATTTCAGCTTATATGTTCATTTATTAAAAAGTCCATTTATGATTAATTTAAAAAAAAAATATTTATAAATAAACATTTTATGACTTTTTAAAAAACACTTGAAAAATATGTCTATTTTATAGTGTGCAGTTTTTAAAACCTCTCGCCCAAAATCAGTTTACACTTTTTACACACCCCCGAAAAATGCTTGGTCCTAAAAGGGTTAAATGAAAATAGTGCTCAATGTATGATTGTCCTATATTTATTATAACATTTAAATTGTTTAAATGATCTATTATGAAGGGGCACTCATGGTGGTTTTGATCAATCTAGTTAAAAAAGCATTCAGTTAAAATAAATTTCATAGTAATAATTTCAAATTGATTTGTAGAGAAAATTAGTTAAAATTATTTAATGAAGTTAATTTTTTTTATTTCAAAAGATAACAATGAAGATTACTTCAGATAATTAGATCGATAGTGAGATAATTTGGTAGCGTCCTTTCAATAGTTCATCTCAAATATTTTAAATTGTCATTAGTAAAATAAATAGTCAAAAGTTTCTGTAGATTTACTAATTGTATTGATTATGGTCAATACGTAACGGTTACTTTTACTGTCTATTTAGTTATAGATGCGCATAGTTACTTTTTTTCTAGGAGCTCACTAAAACACAACTTTACTGTTCAAACATCAACAAACTAATGGTAACTTGGCATCTATTTTTACCTAATACTATTTGGCATTAGTTTCTGACGGGTATGATGGTGTTGCTCTTTGCTGATTGGCTCCCGAAGTCTGTCTTATTTGCCTTGTTACCGGTAGATATCGTCTTCTGAGGCTTCGTCTTCCTGCATTCAAAATATTTATTTGTAAATTGTTTTAATAATAATGACTAACTTTTTAGAATTTCTAATTACTCCCAGTGAATTTCCTTTGTTTAATATTTTCCCTTTCATTTTAAACCACCTTAGGCTTTTGTTTTGATTTCAAGAATCTGTTAAAATGTTAATCTGCGAAAACTTAGTGCTTGCAAATTTACATTATTAAATTCACCTCTACGGTATTTTTAAGTATGGGGTTTACATGCTTAATTTTCACATTGTAATTGCTTATCTTGTCAGAATTTTACATACCTCTGTAAAACTAACATAATTCATATTTCTACTGATCAGCCCATAGCATCAGATCATATTATTGTTTGATTACTATTCTAGAGTAGCAATTCCTACGTTTACTTTTGAATTTTCGGTTTTTGTTATTAGTGTTTTAGTATGTTTTTTTTTTTTTGTTGAAATCTGGAAGTAAGTAAGGGTAATAAACTATTGAGTGGTGCTGATAAATGAAAAAGGAAAAAATGAGAACAAGATGAAGAGTTTAAATGAAAGTGTAAGTTGCCGAAGGGGGAGAGAGCAAGACAATGATACCCCCCCTTCGTCAACTTCCACTTTCATTTTAATGATACTGAAGAAGAATCGAGTTGGGAGTTATCAAGAGATATTTGGGCAAAATTTTAAAGAAAAGGGAGATCTGCACACAGTATCCTGTGCATTTACTGTTTTGTTCCATCTTTCATCCCAGTCTGGCATTTTTAATGATGTATATTCTGTTAATAAATTTGTGTTGACTTTACCATTCACACAAGTGCTACGTGAAAAGGGTTTTTCCAATTTGACAATAGTTCAAACTAATTACGAAATGCTTTGTCCCAACTGTTATTAGCTAATTCAATGATAATGAATTGTGAGAAAGATTTGTTTGAAAACTTGGATAACAATGATCAAATCGCCTCAACCAGTGACGAACTCGGGCAAAATGTGGTGGTTTAAATTGAAATAGTGTTATCAAAACACAGTCAAAAAAAGGAATACTTATTCGTATTCATTTTATATATAGTTTTTCTTAGCAATTTCCTCATGTACAATAATAAATTAAACTATGACTGGATTTCTGTGTATTTTTTCGTACTTTTTTAAGAACTCATACAAATATTTATTGTTTGGGGATTTATTTGTCTGTAGACGAGGGGGCCGCTATTGAGTTTAGCCAAGGGCCCAAAATCTCCCCAAACCAGCACTGTTCTATTGACATAGTTAAATTTATTTTAAGGTGTTTTCAATATTTAAATAAAGCTAACAGTGACTTTTATGATAGTGTAATTAATTCTGTGATGGCTTGTGTAATGAGTACATCTTGTGTTATATGATGTAAATTTGGTTTTCACTTTAGCCTAGACTACATTGTTCTTACCATATTTAAACAACTCATAATTATATTTAACGAATATAATAATAATCTTTAGGTTATTGTCTAATGTATTTATTGTAGCCTATTGATATTTTAATATTAAAATTAGATTTTGACTGCATTGTAACTATGACAGGTGTAGACCTATACTATAATTTGGGTAATTTAGGCTGTGTAATAATTTCATTAATGTATGTATAGCCCTAACCGATTGCTATTAATATATAATATTTTAAATCCACTACTTGCCTTAGCAATTTTTTTAAAACTGTCAATTGTTTACAGCTGTTTCACCTATTTATCATGTATCATCAGAACTTAATACTTAAAAACACTTTTCACATTACACTTATTAACATAATTTATAAAAACACATTTAACAAATAAATAAAACGTACATTTAGAGCACTTAATAAAAATGTTTAATGTCACAAATTGTGACCGTCCACTCTTGTGCTTTTATTCCAACTCTAAATAAAGTATTAGTTTATCCATCTAAAGATACAAAAATATTCAAATTTGTTTGAACGCTCTATTCAGTAGTGTATACATTTCTAAAATAGTTCTATTAATAATTAGTTTAAAATGTAAGTTAAATTAGTAGTTTTTGATGTAACAGGTTGATGTTGAGATGGGACGCCCAGTTCGGGTTTTGTGCAGTATAATGATTCTAGAATACTTCAAGAAAATAGAGGCTTTAATCAAAGACAGTTTGAAGGTTGATTTGGAAGAAGGACAAGAGAGTGCACCTCAAAGGTAAATTAAAATTATATGAATAATTTTATTATAAGTGATATATTATTTATAATTGTCTGAAACATTTTTGAAATATAAAACTGACTGATAAACTTTTGTATATTTTGTCACAAGCTTTAATGATTTTGAATAACGTTTGTTATAGCAGTGATGGAAAAGTTGAAAATAACGAAGTGGTCCTAGATAAGAAGACAAGCAACAGTTTACACCAGTCTTTAACTTATTTTTCTCATATTTCATTCAAAACACAACAGTTGGTGCTAGCAGTTCTTTCTCAAAATGAAAGTAAGTTTTATTCGTGCAGTACTAAAATAATTGTGCATTCTATGTTTCTGCTGAATTGTACGTATTACTTGTAACTTTTTGTAATACTTTGAGATGAAGTATTTAATATTTTTTGAAAATTTATTTCACATAATATGTAAACTTTGAAAATTGACTATAGTAGGAATGTCAAAGAATTTCTTTCTTTAAATGTTCCAAACTACTGAAAACAAATTAGTACAAGATTTTTAATCAAAAAATTTAATGTAAGATATAAAATAAAAAGATTGAATAGCAAAAGTTTATTTAATAGCATTCAAATTAGTTCATAATTTGAATATGAGAAGCTTTAAAGTTCAGTGTTTTTTCTTTAGAAAGTTTTTAATATGATATTCCTGATTAAATAATTATCTGACCACAATAGTCTGTTAATACAACAGTCTGATTGAAATTAAGTACTTTTTGGTTATTTGTCACCAATTTTTGATCATAGGATGTGTACTTTTATCTGAAACAATTTATCGAAACAATAGTTTTATACCCATCTTCTCTTCTTGATGACAAAACTCCCACAGAATAGTGTCACTTGGGTTTTGAAAAGGGTCTCTTCCTGGGTCTTCTTCTCTCTGATTGGTCAAAATGTTGTCCACACTTTTGTATTGACCCATGGTGATCACACTCATCTAGGCATTGTTTGTACACTTCAGATCTACCTATTTAATTTTCAACTTGTAATTGGCTTTTATAAAAGAAATAACACTTTTTTTTAATTATTACTTAATTTTAAAATCAAATTTATTTTTAATCTTTTCACTGAGGTTCATAAACTTATGCGTTGTTTGGACTTTTGAATCTGGGTTTGAGGCTAAATTATGTCTAATTCTGTGAGACATAATATGCATTTGCTATGGTTTGATAAATATTTCTTACACACTATGACACAAATATTCTTAGTTTAGTTGTTCCATTATCACATTTTATTCACAGTTTTTTGTAGGAAACTACGTTTTAAATTTGTGATTTACGGACACTTGTAAACATAACCTCAAAGTCTGATCTAGGCTAGGTTTTGTTAGTGTTACAGATGATGAACGAAATCAGTCTGAAGTGGGGTTTATTGTTGACAGCTGCAATAACGTAACATATGTCTTTAAAATGATAGTTATTTTACACGACCATGCGCATGTGCTATCAAATATTATTTTGTTACCCATTGATGTACGTACGTACATTTGCATTAATAGGAGTTGATTATTGAATTTGGATTTGAGTTAGCATATTGTAAGCTATATTGCATGTAAGATTGTCAGCCAGTAAGACGTGAACAATCTGACCATGTGGCAACTGCCTCACTAGAGACTTTCCTTTGTAAGCTGATTCACAATACAATCAACTCCTGATTATCCGGGATTATTACCGGCAAGACCATCACGGATAATGTGAAATCCCGGTTAAAGCAATTTGTTAGAGTATAAGGCCCAAATACAAAGTATTTTGCAAGAATTGTAAACATAATGGTTATACTGTACCTTTAATCACTCCTAAAACGTAAAAAAAACTACAAACACAGCATTATTTAGATTGTAATAGCAGTACAGCAATATATTATTTTCAATGTTCAAACACGATTAAAATCATCTGTCAGAGTTGTTTGTTTTTCCTTGTTTGCTTCCTTTTTCAAAATTGTGGATCTTATTTTTCGTAACATGAGCTTGTCACATAATAATGTATCACCTTGACCGTCTAAATAGTCAAGAAGGCCTTCGACGTAACTCAGAGCTGTGCCGTGTATCACTTTCGGCTGCAGAATGCAGTCTTCGCTGTCGCTAGCCTCCCCCTTGTCACAGCTGTCGCTTTCACTTTCTGCCGGTCTCTGTGCGCGCATCAGAAACTCTTCATCTGTCAAACACTTGAATGCAGTTAGGTGGGTGTCTATTTCAAACCACTTAGTGATATCGTCTTCGTCAACGTTTTCACCGCCTGATACAATGTTTGCTAACCTTGGGAAGTCCATTCCACCGGTATTTTCAAATCCAGCAAAACTGTCCTCTAATGATATATCGGGAAATATTTTTCTCCATGACTTTGTTAATGTAGACGGCCTAACTTTCTCCCAAGCCGCCGCTGCGTCATAAATGGCATCCAGAACACTGAAGTTTTTGAAAAATGTTTTTAGGTCATTACCCTCCTCTATGAATTTTCTCAAGATGTTTGAGCGATACAGTAGTTTCTTTTTAAAGAAACTATGACGCCTTGATCTATGGGTTGAATTATTGCTGTAACATTGGGCGGCAAATATTTTACAAAAATATTACCTTCGTTTGATTTTAATAACATTTTATCGGGATGAGGTGGTGCGTTGTCCAATACCAACAACTTTTCTAAGCTTTTTTTTTACCTGAGTAGTCGACAGGCATATTTACTGCTCGAGTACCCTTAAAAGAACGAGTTTTTTTTTTATTTTCCAATAACAAAGAGCTTAACTCTGTGTGACTCAGTTGCATTAGAACAACACATTAGCGTGAGTCTCTCTTTACTAACTTTGTGTCCTGATGCAGTTTTTTCATGTTCAGCAGCTAACGTTTTTGACGGAATTCACTTGCAAAATAACCCCGACTCGTCAGTGTTGTAAATCTGTTCGGGAAGTAAATTTTCATGTAACACAAACTCATTTAAGTCTTTACATAACTCTTCTGCCGCTTCTTGGTCGCCGCTTAATTTTTCTTCGCGAACATCCAGTTTGCATATACCATGGCGTTGTTTAAAACGCGTAAGCCAGCCTGACGACGCATCAAAACTACCTTCTAGGCCTAGGGCTTCAAAATAAAACTTTGCTTTTTCACAGCATATTGTTCCATTAATTGGGTTCCCTTGATCTCGTTGACTATTAAACCATTCGAGGAGAGCACGGTCCAAGTCATAAGTCGACTTTTTCATGGTTTTTCGTTTCTTCATACCGGATGACGAGTCCGATAAACACGCAAATTTTAACAGTTCACTATTTTTCTTAATTAAGTCCCGAACTGTTTGGTCACCAACACCATATTCTTCTTTCAAAGATTTTACGCTTTTACCCTTCTCAAATTGTTCAATAATGTGTAGCTTTTGCTCAATAGAAAAAACGGTCCTTTTACGTTTTTTATCCATTTCACAAATGTAACTACAATACAAAAAACTATTGTACGAAACAAATTAAACACAAACTTGGCAGCACATAACGAAACACAACAAACAACAGTATGTGACACACTAAATTACTGACTACTGTACAGACGGTGGTGGTGGCAAGCTCTGTTAATAGCTACAAGGCACCCGCCCTCCTTTCACCCACATTTTTTCACTTCTCGCCCCACCACCTCTTTCGTCTCTCGGCCCAGTTGACGATCCCGGTTGAGCCGCAACCCGTATAAACCGATCCCGTTTAATCGAGAGTTGACTGTACATTATAACTTGCATTGAGCTGCTTGTTGCCAGATCATTTAAAAATTTACATTTTTTGTGTAACTTTTATAAGCCAACATTTAACAAATAATGTTATTTAATATATATATTTCATATCAAAGTGCTGCAGAGCCTATTATTCTGGAGGTAAATAGGTCGTAAGTATGAATCTTATAAAAATATGTGCAAAATATGGTGATTATTATCATTTTATGAGTGGTTGTCTAAGTGTATTCACAGACTGATCAACTTAAATAAAGTACAATTTGTGTTCAGAAAATTAAGAAAAAAGTAGTACAATATACTTGTTGCTGTTTGTTTCATCCTATACTAGTTATTAACTATTTGAGGTCTCCCCATGACATAATTAATTTTGCCCTTTTCAGATGTTTAGTAATGCAGTAGAACCTCTGAAATTCGAAATCACAGGAAACCCAAAGATGTCTTCAAACATTTTTTTGACAAATTAAAAGCTTTGATTTTTTGTTCTATAGTACAAGAACTGTGCTTATATAAGTGCTTTATAAGTTTGCTTGCCATAACTTAAAAAAAGCAAACACAACTCACTATAAATTTATAAATGGAAAAAAATAAACTGATCAAAACCTAACAACTCTACGAAAACAACACAATAACTTTTAACAAGAACTAAAACGAACTGTAAGCAAATGAATTAGGAACAGCGAGAAACATACAGAACAACACTCTAATAGACAATGCCAGTGGACCAGCTGGAATGCAGGACTAGGGTAGTGTGCTATTTTTTAGCGCACTCCCGCTGAGGCGCTATACGAGGTCACAGTAGCCACTCCCTTCTGCAGTCAAGGACACTAACCACAATTGTCGCATGCCAAGTAAGACTGCCCTCCCCCTACAGTGGTAAGGAGCACTGGTTATTGTGAAAAGTATTGCATATTTTTCGTCTAATCCGAACAAATTCAAAACTGAACCGTCTACAGCCCCAATTAGTTCGGATTTCAGAGGTTCTGCTATATATCAAATTATAAAAATCATTAAATTGGTTCAGTCGGATTGAATTTAGATTTAAAAAATTAGTGGCCTGATATTTATAAATATGTTTTACTTTAACATTACAAATATTTACTGAAGAAAAATATTTTACAAAAGAAAATCTGATTTCATGTTCAAATTCAATGTTACTTTTATCAGTTCCACCATCTTCTTTAATATTTTTTCCTCTCTCACAACACGGGCATCTTCAACTGATTCAATAGCATCTTAATTCAAATTTCCAAGCACATCTACCACTCACTGTGTTTACAAACAAGCAATGCCAAGAGCAAAAACTGAATAAAAATGGTAATTGTAGTTCTGTTTCCATGACCTTATAAAATTAATATGTTTCAATAGAATATCATCGAAAGTGTCATAAGACTGAAAACTTAAAATATAAATTGACTTAGCTTCTAAATAGTCTATCTATGTTGTTGTTGAATTATACATGCAAGTATTTGGCTACTAAAATGCTACTAAACTCAAAATGATTGTAAAATGTCAGAATAGACTCTCCCTCAGACTGCAAATGATTAAAGCAGTAATTTTCAAAGGTTTAGTGACAAACGTGTAAAGCTTATTTACTTTTATTTTTTATGTATCATAAAGTTTTAATTATTCTCATGTTTACATCTTTACAGTAAATGGAGGTTTGACTGTAAGTGTAAACCGAGTATCTGCCAACTTAGCTAGTACTGTTAGCCTGCAACAGACCGTAACAGGCTCTGCAACAGTAGACAACTTTGCCATTGCATTAAGGACATCCACAGGTCGTTGTCCTCAGCTGCTAGTCAATCCATGGTCATTCTCTTGCGAAACAACCCTGTCGTGGGAAAGCTGGATCCCTGCTATTTATTCACCTTTTGTTCAACTTATGGTGCACTCTGATGTTCTTGCTATTGACATATCACCAGAACAAATACAGCGTCTTCAAGAGTTAACTGCTGAGTACAATGACTTCTTTTCTAAACAAACAGTTGGGGAGAACAATGAACTGCCTCAGATTGTAAATAGTAAGTTAAATGTTTGGTTTGAATACACGTTTATTATAACAATGTTGATTTACAATAATAATTCATTACTTAACGCTGAAAATTTTGTTTTATTAATACAGGGTGCGGCAGTACCAGCTAAGCAGTTTTGAGGAGCAAAAAAAAATTCATATATAGAGAGAAATTAAAAAAAAAATTTAATTAGTAGAACATACCATTTTACATTCATTTAGTTTTAAAAATTATGTCTTCAAGATGGCGGCCGTTAGCATCAATACATTGTTTTAGACGATCTCTGAAGTTTCGAGCAGCTCTTGCACACATATCCTGAGGTATGGCGTTCACTTCTTCAATAATCCGCTCTCTTAGCTCTGGTAGGATGTGTGGGCGACTTTTGAACACCTTTCCCTTCAGATATCCCCAAAGAAAGTAATAGCAAATGCTCAAATCGGGTGACCGCGCAGGCCATTCGACATCACCCCTCAAAGAGACGAGGCGTCCCGGAAACATTTCTCTCAAAACACAAAGTGAAATTCGAGCTGTGTGAGCCGTAACTCCGTCCTGTTTTAACCAAAAGTCCCCCAATCCATGTTCTTCAACAATCTCGTCAATTCTGGGTTGCAGAAAATTTTGCAACATTGAAACGTAACTTGTGGAATTCATGGTAACGGTTACGCCTTCCTCCTCAAAAAAGTACGTGCCTATCACACCAAATTGCCATAGGTGCACCACACTGTCACTTTAGGCGAATGTTGTGGTCTTTCTTGAGTAATCCTGGGGTTATGTTCAGCCCAGTAGCGAAAATTCTGTTTATTCACGTATCCACTTAGGTGAAAATGTGCCTCGTCGCTACTGAAGAACGCTGCATTCGGATGGATCTGTGCAAGCATTTGCTCACACAGATTTTGACGCTTGGCATAGTCTGCTGGGCGCAATTCTTGAGCCATCATTATTTTGAAGGGATGGAACTTCAAATCGAACTGCAGAATTCTTCTCAAACTGCGGTCTGAAATCCCCAATGCAACAGCATGTTTTCGTGCAGAACGCATCGGTGATTGTTGAACTGCTGTTCTCACCCGCTGCACATTTTCTGGTGTTCTTATGGATATGCGTCTGCCATGTGTATCTGTTCTTAGTGTGCTACCAGTTTCCTCCAACTGTTGAACCCAGGACCGAATCGTGGTTGCATTAGGAACAGCATTGTTGCGCATAATGTTGAACCGTCGCCGAAATGCTCGTTGTGTAGCGATCACGGATCTGTTGTTTTCATAATACGCCCGTACAGCAAACCCACGATGTGCACCGGTCCAAACCATGTTGGCTACTGAAATGGGATTGCCAACGGAACAACAACAGACTATGCGCGACTTCCTACCCCCACCACAGCCCGAGTGGTAATCGATAGAAACTGCTTAGTCGGTTTTGTCGCACCCTGTATTAAATGAAAGTATGGGAAAACAGGTAACCAGTGCTTGATTTATAAAAAAAGAGGTTCCGGTTCTGTGAACTACCGGGGGGGGGGGGGGGGGGGTATGGACAAATTTTGAAATACAAACTTCTTAAAACGTTATTTGAACACTTTTCTGTCCACTTAGAAGGTATATAAAGCGTGGAAAAACTTACCTCAGCAATGTTAATTTTGATTGCAATTTTAAATTAAATAGAAATTACTACCGGTAAGATTTTCCAACTACTAGGCTACCATCAAGTTTACAAAAGTGAACTCGATTTAAAGAAATACTACGTTTGGATTGGAAAAACACATGTTCACCAACAAATCTTATATTACATGTTTTATTATTTTTATTTACATTCTTTCTGAAATCACGATTTGTTACAAAAAGGCAGTTAAGCTGAACACATTTAAATTTAAAAGAAGGTACTTAAATATTACAAAAATGTTAAAACCTTAAATGTTTTACATTACAATTTATAAAATTGTCCAAAGCTCACAAGGGCGCAATGAGGGATGGGGAAGGATGAGTCAACTGGCCACCTGCATACGGGTTGTTAAAGTACAATCTAGTCACACACCAAGTAGACCTACTTTTACAACGCTTCAAGCCCCGCAATAGTCCACTGTTCCAAAATTTACATTTTATATCCCCCCCCCCCCCCCCAATTAGAGATACTTTCACAAATCAAGCACTGGGTAAAACTATGCTTTATGTGGAATAGAAACTGAAGAAAATCAGAATTATTTCAATTGGCTATAACAACCCTTATGTTTCATTACTATTACCTTCCACATTACATCATCATTATTGTAATAAAACCCAAAGTTGATGAAACTAATTTCGAGATGCGTTTACAAATTGTTTATTAATCTTTAGAAGACAAATATAGTACAGTTAAAATATATTTTAGTGATCTCGGTTCAATGTTTGTAACTTGCCGGCTAGCTAGCTGTTATGATGATAACACAATTCTTGTAATTCTACAACAAATAATTAAAACGCATAACTACTAAAACAATGATACACAGTGGATTATTATTTCTATGCTTAAGCCTAATGAATATTATTGATGACTATGGAAGGATTCGTGAATGGTTAACAAGATTGAACTTACAATAGGTTATTGAAAATAAAATAGTATTTTGATCAGGTTTTGTATTTGAGAAAGTGGATGATTATCGTTCAGTATATAATGTTGAAGGTTTTCAAGTTAATGAAAATCACAGTTAACTCACCCAAAATGACTGGAGGTGTATATAGTAATTACCACTACTCGAGTTTATGTTTTTAATAATATTGGCTATTATTATTTTTGCAGGTGTTATTTCTTAACACAAGTTATTTCTTATTGATGATTAGTGTTGTTTTAAGTAATACATTTTGAATTTATCTATGCCAAAACAAAAAATGAACTGTCTAACCAAAGCTAGTAACCAAGTCCTCTAATAACTACCTTCTTCCTCTTCTCTACTGCAACAATGCTTTCTTTTACTTCCTTCTATACCTCTTTGAAAGGCCATATGGTACTTACAGTATTTGGTGTTAAGCTTTTTTTTAATGGGTTATCCTATTACTTTAAATGAGCAATTCTTGCATCTATCTTTGTATCTGTCGCGGATCTCGAAAATGGCTCTAACGAATTCAAAGAAATTTTGCATTTAGGTGTAGTATTGATTTTTAAGTACACCCATATAGTTGTATTTCGTATAAAAACACAATTTTTTTTAGAAAATCTAATTTAAAAGTTGCAAAATTTTAACATAGGGTTGCCATGTTGGTTACAAAAAAACAAGGAAATAGTAGGCCTAAATAAAGCTATCAAAACAGCTGTTTATAAACAAGCCAATAAAATGTATACTCTTTTATCAGCTGTTCATTGAATAGTTTTTAATTACTGTTAAAAAACAAGCTAATTTATACTGTTTTAGCACGTAGTATTAGAATAAATTGGGCCTGATTTAACAATTTATTTTGTCAAAAAAAATGTTAACTTGGCAAAGATGGATAAATTCGAATAGTCAATTTTGTAATATAGGCCTGGCTCATTTCTGAAACATAGTATTGAGGTTATGTTAATGCTGCAATAATTTTTACTATTTTAGGCCTGGTTTCAAAACTTTAGTTGACAGAAGATAGTAGAACTAGGACTAAAATCGTAATGAAAGCCTCTCACGTTTCTAACGCATGTATTTGAGGTTATAATTAATCTTGTAATTACTGTTAATGTATTTAAGCCTGGTTTCATAATTTTACAAACCTATGTACAAACGAACCAAAGATTAACGAGATTCTTTAGTGAATTTTCTAACTGCGAGCGAAGCGAAGCAGCCATCTGAGGCGGGGTTGGGACGCGAAGCGTCCAGGGGCAGAGCCCCTAGTGAAAGTAAAGGACTGTCTGTTTTTTTTTTCTTTAGTTGGTGATTATGAAATTTGTTGGTGTTTACAGGGACTGGTAGTTTATTAGATGAGTCCTGATATGACTTACCTGCTATTTATTATATAAACCGAATTTTATCAATAAATTGTTAATGTGACTTGTACACAACATAATTTTTTCAACTTTTCTCTAAAATATATTTTTGTCTTTCTAGATTTATGTAAAACAGAAAAACATTGGCATTGTTTATTTTTAGTTTAACAGAATTATCTAATCAGTTTTGCATTTTAATTTTGTTATTTAGCTGAACAAAATTTGTTTGGAAATTAAAAGTCGAGTAAAATAAAAAGTGAAAGCACAAAAATTAACTTATCAAGAATACGAACTGTTAAATGGTTCAGGTTATGTTAAAGTCCCTCGGTTAATGAAGAGAATAAATCAACAACTTAAACTAGTATGTATTAGTTTGGAATTTAAAGAAGCAGTATAATCATAAAACTCAAAACTTATTCTAAAGTTATTTATCCTAGCAGCAATTGGAACAATTTCCAAGAAACTTACCCTTAGGAAAGCTTAACTGTAAGACTGCAATTAATATCTCTCAGGAACCTTCCGTTATTATGGTGTTTAGTTGGTTTGATTAGATTAAAATGATGCTTATATTTCTTATAATTATAACGCTAAATGTTAGACAACTAATTATTAATTTTTTGTATTAATATTAATACATTAGTAAACTTAGATTATTGTAATTTAGACACTGCAAATAGTCCTAGCTGTGAAGAGCAGCATTATCACGATGATCTCCAAGCCGGAGCTTTCCAGTTTGTAGATTCTTCAGGAGGTAGAGAAGATTTGCCACAGACTTACCAAGTATTATTCTGGAGTGGTCAAACTCCAGCGGCAGCACCAACTATGGCATGGAAGTATCCCCAGCCAAGAGCTCTGACTAAGCTACACATTCAACCTATACCATTCAGAGTAAGCGTACATTTTCCAAATATATATTTATTTACAATTCTTTGTATTAAAAAGCACAATAATTAATTTTTAAAATTACATTTGCTAGTACAAATTATTTTGCAAATTTTACTGCCTTTTTTTTTGAAGGTTAATAACGTTAAGTAAATTTTTTTGGTTGCAACATTTCTTTAACAATTTTAAAATGAATTTGCAGTGTCTTTGAATTCACCATTTGTACCACTTTGGGTTTAAAATCCCGACAATTATATTTCTTTGTTCATAAATCTAAGAATGTGTAGAAAGGATTCAATATTATAAGAATCTCTTGTACTTGTACTTATATTAGTACTTGTAAAATTAAAACACATACTGTAACATTTTAGGCCAGCTGAATAAAGGCAAGGTATTAATTTTGTACATATTGAAACATAATATTCTGGTTTTTAAATAAAAGAACAGTGAAATGTAAGGTTCACCAATTTGTCATATAGGCTAAGAGCTAACCTCAAAATTTGTTTAACAAAAATAGCCCGTTTAGAAAAATTAAATAACATTGTAAATTTAGAATATCGAGCATCTAAATTAAATCTAAACCTAAATTATATCGAGTGTTCTTTTAAATTAGACTTACATTTTTGTTTATTTAAATTATAAAAACAAAACATTCAGAAATCAACAACAGTTCTTGTCAACAGAAATAAGAACCTTGTCATAATTCTTATGTGTAGTTATTTAATGTTTAGGTAATTAGTTCTATTAGTATTGTGTTGATAGATTTAAAGAACAAAGTGACTGAAATGTAAACTTGATTAATTTTTAAAACAAAACTAACTAATATTGTACAGCTGACGAGGATATGATCGGGTAGATGCGAAAGTGAACAGTGCGAACTGGTAGCGATATATCGAATTGCCATCGGTATCTAGACAGTAACTGATAAAAACATACTGTATATTATAAAGTGAATATTTCCATGTTCAAATTGCTTAAAAACATTTTTCAACGGCAAATATATACAAAATTTTATAAAACTGCAAGATATTTGATAAAACAAAAACTTATCACAAAAATACTAATATTTGTGTGAACTCAGGCGAACGAGTGGGCTTATGCGAAACGAGTGGCAGAAAAAATACAAGTAATGGCAGTGTAGAAATCCCATAGCAGCCCAGGATTGTTGAAATTTAAATAAAACCACAAAGATTTCATATAGTTCAGGCGTATTATTTTACATCCTGCAGTTTAAAAAAGAAAAGTTAAATGGTAACATCCAGAAAGCAAATACAATTTGAATAACATAACAGCAGAATAAATAAACATATCACTAGAGGTATTGCGTTCAATTAGAAGATAGTCTAGAGGTAATATCAAACCTTGATTCTTTTCTACAACCACTATCAAAATTGAGTTTCAACATTTCTTAACTAACTTAGTGAGTTATAGTTTGGCTTTTGTAGCTTTATCACTGAGGATGGCGACTTTGTCGTTGAAACGCGTTTGATTTATTAAACGTATTTGTTGTGAGATTTTGTGTTATTGTTTTATTTCATACATATATTAGTAAATTAAGTGTGAATCTAGGCCTAGTTTTGTTAGCAGTCTTGTATTTGGAACATAAAAACTGTTTTTTTCAAAATAAGAAATTTGAAATTGTTTTTATACAGTTTTATTTAGAACTAAATTACGAAACTTTTTTAAGTTTACGAAAAAAATACAAAAAAATTTTACTACTTGTTATGTAGGCCTAAAGTTGAATTTTTTCCTTTCGTTACTGAACATTTTTTGTTTCTTGAGCTAATAACTTTTACAATTTCAAAAGAAACTAATTTTTAGTTGCATATTTGAATTCTTTGAAGTTTCTTCTACAAAAAAGCTATTGAACACTTTTGGATTGGGGTTCATTTACTATTTTTGGCAAATTTTTAAAAATATGCTTGCAAAATGCTAAAAACTGGCTGGCCAATTTTAGCTTTAACATTGCCAGTTGTAGGGTTAAATTGTATATTTGCAAACTGCACATTTATAGACCCGAATCATATAACCCGAGATTAAGAGTTGTATATATTTTAGAAAGTTTAATAAATCAATAAATAAAATAAACATTATTTCATAAAATGCTCTAATAAAGTAAATGATCAGCAAATTGTAATAAAACCAAGAAATATAATTGTCTTGAATAAACGTAACCTTGATAACAAAAAAGATTTATTATTTCAATAGTTAAGGTTACATTATAAATCTAGCTTCCAAAAGTAGTACTTTATAAATTTGGCTCTGAACGTGGGGACATTTTTAATTAACACATAAAGGAAACATTATAATACGTTTATTTATTTTTAAAGAAAATATTTAAGGACGCATGCTTAGGCTATAAATATTATTTTCAGATCAATGCTCAGTCTAATAACATCTTTGTTTGCGACCAGGACAGCAACTCAGATGACACTGTGAAATGCACACTTCAGTATTATAACGACAATCAGTCCAGTTACAGAGATTACGTGGAGTTTTCACTATCAGAAAGTGAAATCTGTGTTGTCAATTTGCCAAATAATCTTCCTGAACTTGTCGCTGCTACAACGTGGAGAGTGGTGCTAGGCTCTTCAGACTTTGACATTCCTCCAATCCCAGTCAAGGCACTGGCCGCTTCTCTCAGAGTTGATTCATATTTTGCACCATTACTTGTGCCATCAGTGCAGTTTGCTATCAACTTGGCCTCTTTCCAGGTATTTAAATAAAAATTAATCTTTAAAAAGGAAAAATGTTTCTGTTGAATCTATGAGAAGTAGTTTTATACAGTAGAGCCCCTCTATTCCCAACTAATTGGGACAGAACACTGTTCGGTTTAGCGGGAATTCAGAATAGGCGGATTTCATGAATAATATCAACGTTTTGACTTGTTAAGGTGTAAATTAAGTGCAGGGATATCTGCGGGGTCAGTTCTATTCAGCGTTGATCGGCTCGTAGGAAAGCGAGGAGGAGGTGAACGCTCAAACTGACCTCATATCACACGTAGACGCGGTAAATGCTCTTGACCTCGTCTTAGTGTAGGTTTACACCATCAGTTTTTTCCTTCCGTTGCGTTACGATTCTGTTTTCTTCTAAAAACGGAAGGGATGGTATAGGTTGTTCGAACTGTCCGTTTTGTCATCCCCGCAGTCTGTCCTTTAGTACCTCATCGTCTTGAAAAAAGATCGAGACAAAAATAAAATTCGTTCGAGATAACGAAAGCGGAGGAGGAAAACGGATGAAAGCAACTGACAGGTGGCAACAACACTTTTAGTGCCTAGCTGTTGTATCTAATCCTTCCTTCTTTCTCAAGGACCCGGTATCCTTTTCACCTGAAGCTTGTTGCGATAACTTCCTTCCTGCAAATCGGATGGAAAACGCTTTTATTCCAATTTGGTTTCAGGCGTTTTCATCAAGCTTAGACTCTATTTAACTTATTTGTACAACAATAAATAAATGTACGTTTTTTCACGAACGTCTTGTTAATTTTTCCTGTTTTTATGTTTAAAAATCGGTATTTTTTCTGAATTCCGTTCGTAATAGGCGGATTTTCGGAATAGCGGGAATCTACTGTAGCTATACATTATTTTTATCAAAGATTGATACCGAAGGGTTGTAATAATTTTATTTTATATATTAGTATAAAAACATAATTTGTTTATTAAAATATCTACGTATTTAATCTAATCTTATTAAACGAGCAATTCTTGTATATTTGTATATAAATTTATTTCGGGGATCTCTCTAACCGCTCTAATGATTTGGATGAAAATTTGCATATAGGGGTTTTTTGACATCAGGAATCGAATGCGCTAAGTCTTATATCTGCAAAAATACGCTAAGTAGCTTTTTTCGCCTATGTAAACTCTGCACTTCTTTTACTACCTTTGAAGTCACTAAGTATGTGAATAGATACATTATAGATACAATCCAGATGTTTTGCAAACAGATGTTAATCTGTTAATTTCAGCTTCAGATGTTTATATACTACTAGTGGACCCGCCAATGCTTCGCTATTGCTATTGCTTGATTTACCTAACCTAAAATTATATTCAGTTTTTGATCCAAATCAGTTGTTGATCAAAATCAGCTGTTTTAAGCTTTTCATACGAACAGCTGTTTTTTGTGCCCCTGATAAAATCAAAAGAAATCTTTCTTCTTCTTCCTTAAGATTGACCTGCCATAAGATTAACATTGAAACTTTGAGGGCCACTGGGGCGTAGCCCTAATGTCCTAGGACTTCGGTAAATGGCCTAAAACCTTCCCAGGGTTAACCTGTGTTACTATGCAAAATTTCAAAGCAATCGGATGGACGGTTTGGTAACGCATAAAGGACAAACATACAAACGTACAAACAGACGGACATACATTGAATTTTATTATATACTATTTAACAAACATAAATCATTAACAATGAATCAGGTGAATCTATACTAACATTATAAAATTTAGAGGTAAAATTTGTTTTTTTGTTTGTATGTAGCGGGTAATCTCTGGAACTACTGAACCGATTGAAAAAATAGTTTTACTAATAAAAAGCAACACTATCTCTGAGTAACATAGGCTATAATTCATTTTGATAAAAACATTTTTTATTTCAATATTTGTAAATTTAGTCGGAAAAAATCTTAGGTTAGGCTTAGAGTGATGAACCGAGACATGTATTTACATTTATTACCATATCAACCAAATGAATAAAATAACAGATAAAACAGCTGTTTGCTCTGAATATTTCCATTAACAGCTGATTTCAAACGTTGAAGCAATTATTTTTATATTTCTAACGTTTAGGTTAGGGTTTTAAAGTGTAGATCTGAGCCTTGCTAGTTCTTTTAACCTTTATTATAACTGCTAAACATATACGGATATACCTTTATTATAAAATATACTAAATAATTTGATTTGAACAATTATCATTATTTACCATCTTAGCTTTGGGGTTATTATTATCATAATCCTACACCTTTATTATAAAGAAAACAACGTGATTATGTGTATAGAAAGTCCCAACGAGGTTGGCGTGCGGAGCACGCAGGGGTTTCCCCTAGTCAGTATTTAAAGCATTCAATCAGTATCAGCAACATAAATGTAGACAAACTAATTATGCTCGAACAACAAAGTAAAGTTGATTAATTTTACTTGCTACTTTTAATGGCATAGTAACAAAAATTACACCAACAAAAACGTAATGTTTTCTATGTGAGGCCTATTACTGTAAATATAGATATTCCAGTAATTTCTATTTTAATCCATCGCACGCGGCAAACAGATTAATCCTCGAAGTAGACGTTGATACATATTTTGGTTCTTTTAGACAAATAGACAAATTCTTAATTTTTTAATGTTCCAATAGAGTGCAGAAAAAT
>JAGFPH010002607.1:123649-139397 GCA_018207615.1 Philaenus spumarius | reverse complement strand
ACATAAATATTTCCCATTTGGCACATTTAGACAAATTCTTAATTTTTGAATGTCCTGATAATTATCTCCTATTTCAGCGATGGAAATAGAATCACATATAGAACCATTAGACCTGACTATTAAGAAGCTTTCGATGATAAAATGGCTAAAAATCAAGAGCCTTCCGATTGATCATCCCTTAACAATGTTGGCACCTACCAAAACCAGACAGTCATTTACATTCCAAATCGAAGCATTAAATGATCTCTTAGAACCCATAGAACCGCAACGGATCCCGACGGTTTCTGACATTTCACCTTGGGAAGAAAACGAAATCTCCATATGCACAACCTTACCATCCGGCAATACCAAAAGCAACACCGAAACCGATAACCTGGATTCCCTTCGAAATGAAGCTTTGACAATGATCCACGAGAACTACAAAGATTATGTGAAAATTTATACAGACGGTTCGGTGGATCTGGAAAACGGCAATTCCGGCGCAGGCTTCTTCAACGAACAAACAGGCGAGTGCTACTACATACCAGGATTATCTGCGTCAAGCATGGATGCTGAGATATTGGCCATCAATGCAGCCCTAACGAGCTGCATTAGCACACCATATCAAGACATTTGCATACTCACCGACTCTAGATCGGCCCTTGAAGGCTTACAAATGAATTCACCCAGTGACTATTACTTCCGAATATCTGAAATGAAAACTATACTCCATGCTCTGAAGAAAAAAGGAAAAAATATCGTCTTCCAGTGGGTTCCATCTCATTGCGGAATAAGCGGCAACGAGCAGGCAGACAAAATAGCAAAACGTGCCACAAAAATGGGCCCCGTCATGCCACCAAAACTATCACTAAACAAATGCAAAAATATAATCTGCAAATCAATAACAGATGAATGGATACAGAGATGGAGCACCGACACTGTCGGAAGATCGTTATTCGAAATTCAAAAAGCTCCGACGCCTGCAAACTGGTACAGAGGTGTCAGTCGCCACATTGCGACCTTCATTACGAGAGCTAGAGTCGGCCATATCATTACGAACAGCTATCTGTAAAGATTCTGACTAGTCGATTCCAAAACCTGCAATAACTGTGGAATGGAGGAGGAAACGCTGAAGCATATACTACTCGAATGCTCGAACGAAAACACAGCCAGGACGGCCCTTCTAACAGCACTAAAAGACATTCCAAACCCCATGAAAGTTATACTGCAAAAGAAAGAGTACTGGGCATTGGCAGCTGCGGTTTACCACGGACACCGAGTCGTCGGCATTACCTGAAGCCGGAAGCTTGAAAGAAGAAGTAAGAAGTAAGAATGTCCTGATAGAATGCAGGAGAATGTTCGGTTTATCCAAATATTTACCTTTTGGCACATTTAGACAAACAGACAAATTATTAATTTGTTAATGTCCCGATTGAGTGTAGGATACTGTTCGAAGTACATAAATATTTCCCTTTTGGCACATTTAGCAAATTCTTAATTTTTGAATATCCTGATAGAGTGCAGGAGAGTTTTCCGATTTAATGATTGCCGGAAAGCTCCTTTGTTCCAAGGCACACATGCACAACATGCATTCATTGCCTTCTATAGGGCATTTTTACAGTATTAAATATATCCCAGTCTGTTAATTATACTTTAATTATAAAAAGTAATGAAAAACCAATATTTCTGTAATTTTCTAAAAACATAAAAATCAACTTTGATGTATAAATAATTTTTGTTTTCTATTAATTAAACAGTACCAGGAGACCGAGCTAAAGCTCGATTATAAGCAGGGCTATGATTTCAATAATAAATATTGGATTATTGAGTTTTGAGGTTAGGCCTATAACATTAAACAACTAAATAAAGGGTATATACAACATTAGGCTTACCTGTAATAAAAATACAGTTTAAAGGATTAACCATAATCTCAACGCTATGCCTCAGAAATAAGTCAGGCCTAAATTAAAGTTTAATATTTCAATATCGATTTAGGCCTAGGGCCTAGTTCGCTCACATCAATAACTATTATTGCAAATTTCCGTGAACATCGTTTAGGTTAGGCCTATAACATTAAACAACTAAATAAAGGATATGTTTATTTAGCAGAAGTATTCGTTGCCATGGTAACTATAAATAGATACAACATTAGGCTTACCTCTAATAAAATACAGTTTAAAAGAAAACAGATGATTATTGTAATGGCATTGAAAACATTTGCATCAGCTGTGCTTCGTTTAAAAGAAAACAGATGATTATTGTAATGACATTGAAAACATTTGCATCAGCTGTGCTTTGTATTGTTTAAAATGGACAAATTTCACTTTTTAATTTAATAAAAAGACGTAGAAAACGAATTTTCCCAGACTGGTGACCATTTCCAATCGATTTCTCGTGGCCAAAAGCCCCATATAAAATCAAAAAATCAAAATTCCTTAGACGGAGATTCCAGATCCATTTAGCAGACAGACAATTATCTCTCGCTTTAGAAGATAAGATTAGGTCTAACTTCTGTTAATTTTACACTGCTTGGGAATTGTTAAAATTACAATAAATTAAAAATACATATTAAAACATAAGAATTGAAAATAAAAATATACATTATTAATTTTATATATACAAACATATTATATAATGTATATTAACAAAGCACATTGTGGCTGACATGCCTTGGGGTTGTAAACATCCCACCCTTCTGTAAAAAAGTATATTAATTTGTACCATATTTGTATTAATATATTTATTGACACATACAGTTATACTATATTATTGTTTCTGCTATCTTTTAATATTTGTAAAACTAAAAGTATCAGGACCACTACAAATTTAAATAATTTTTCTTAGATTTAAAATGTGTATACTTTTCTTTCCACACAGAAATATTAATTTATGATTGAAATTTCTGTTGTTTACACTGTAATAATTCTAAGTCGGTTTATACTTTATGTGTATTAGGTATCATTGTGGAGTCAAATAAATTCCATTCGTCCTCTTCCGGAACCATTGAATCGTTACGTACCTGATGGGTGTCTTCCACTTGACCATGACTTTCTTACTGCTTCTTTGGATCAGACCAATGTATCTTTTGTAATGTGGCCAAAAAGTGGGTATATTTATTTTAAATACCTTTCTTCATACTAAAATGTATATTTGTGTTATGAATGGAATACTTATTTAGGCTGAATGAAATATTATTTTGAACATTTGCTTTAGTGGTTTAAATTGATATTTTAACAATTTAATAAGTAGGTATAAGTTACCTGTCTGCTGTCATCCAATCCTTGTTTATGTTTTGTGACGACCGCGGTTTCGGGTTACCCCATCATCCGGTCACATTAATTTACATACAAAAAACATGAAAACAAAATCACATCACTCACTGTTAATTGAGATTGTCGTAGAACATAATTCACAAACACACGAACACAAACACTATGTACGGAACACAAAATACGAGCGCTAAAATATGTGTACATGTTACTTGGCCGAGGGTAGGCGAACTAATGGGTGAATGAATTTAAGTTAGGCCGTTATCGCAAATTGCTGCATGAATGTGTGCCGGAGGGCGAACGGAAGGCGCTTTTTTGTTCTCGATATCAATTAAGGTATCGAACACAATGTTCGCTTGGAAAGATATCTTGTCATTCAGTAGGTGTTGATTACTGGTCTTAGAAGCCCTATAGATGGCGAATTCCTCCCATGTGTCCATATAACGGCCTTTATTACATAGTTGCAAGATGCTCATGTTAGCATTGAAATTACTGTAGCTGTGGAGACTATTTATCAATTATGTAAATTAATGTGACCGGATGATGGGGTAACCCGAAACCGCGGTCGTCACAAAACATAAACAAGGATTGGATGACAGCAGACAGGTAACTTATACCTACTTATTAAATTGTTATAATTTTCCAATCCGGGAGCTTACATGATGAAATTGATATTTTGTTTGAATATAACTATTTTATAAGACAATTGAAATTTCTCATAGGTACCTTTTGTTTATAACCTAAACTTAAATGTTATCATTGAAAATGGCTTGAACAGTGAGGACTTTGTTGGGAGATCACAATTTGAAACCATACGACTTTCGTGTATTTTGAATTTAATATTTATAAAATTCCTGTGAACAACAACATTGTTAAAAAATTCCTGTGAACAACAACATTGGTGGCTTATGAATTATGAATGTTGAACAAAATGATAAACATTTGGTTTGTTCATAACATATTACCATATAATAATTTATGTATACTTCATTGTTGTTGAAACGCGTTTGATAATTAAATGCATTTTTGTAAAAATTGTGTTCTGTACTTTTTGAAAATTGTTTTTTTATTTTTACTTTTAGAAATATACTTCATTGGTTTAGAACAATATCTATATATAAATTTCCCAAAAAGTTTTCTTTAAAATATTAACATAATTTTGTTAAAAGCAGTAAGATATTTTAATATTTTTAAGCCTTTAAAAATGTACTGATATAATATAAACAGAGAGTAGAGCTTTGGCTTGAATTATGATTTTTCACAAAATGCTTTTTAAATTAGATAAACTGTCCCAACTTTTTCTTAATACTTATTTCTAAAGTGTAAACAAATATTGTTACATATTTTTCTAATAATTATGTAACCATTTATCATATATGCTCAATTTCTTTCTTGGCTTTCAGAATCAAAACTTGTAACTGTGAATGGTCGACCAAGGCTAGATATAGTAAGCTATGTTACTCTTAACAAACAGTGTTGCATACCACCATTTCCTCTGATGGCTAAGTCGTTCTCAGCGCCTCACAATATACACAAGTGCAGCTTAATAGCAGGGTCTATATACTTGCGCCTTGGCCCTGCTATATGCAATACTCTGTCTGCCTCTCTAAGCTTGTGGCTGCAGTACATGACAAACAAACCTCGTCATCAAGTACTTCTCACGCCATATGTCATCTGTAACAATTCTTGTTTGTCTGTTAAGTAAGTCATTATCTGTACTATATTTAACTCAAAAACTATTTATCCGATCAAGTTGAAATTTTTACTGGGGTGTTATTCTTTGTTTCCCAAGATGCATATGCTGTGTATAATCATGATTTAAAAAAAAAGGAAACCTAGAAATGATGGTAAACCTGAAGACATTTCAGAGGAGTTATTGTTCGAGTATCCTTTATTATTTATTTTTACCAATAATTAAATACACATACAAAATCAAAACGTGTTGGAAATATGAAGGCCAATAAAAAACAGCAGCAGCATTTACATCTGTCTTCTATCAGTGCTTACAATAAACATGTTTGAGGTTTGCAGTAAAGAATTGAGTTAAAGAGTAATGTTGACTTCGATTTATAATCTTTCAGTTTTTTCTGCAAAAAGCAGGAAAGTATTCTCTACTGTATTTAGGCTGAATAGTTATAACAGAATGATTCTATGAAAATATGTTTTAAAACTAAAACTTAAATTTTTAGTTTTACAGCAAAACTTAAACTTCATTTATAAAGTAGAAAGTTTCAAAATTGTATTTATAATTAATTAGTTATCAGATATACATACTTTTACATTGTAGAGAAGAATTTCTGTATTAAAATAACTCATTTTAATTGAATTTTAAACCAAATATTTGATGAAAGGTTTCATTGATCTTCATAGAGCTTTAAAGATGTCAGGTTCTACTTATTCATACAAATACCCTGTTTTTTGTGTTATATTTCTTATAATATATTAGTATGGTAACAATTTTAAGTAAATAAATACCTATTAAATCTATGTGGACATTACTAAAATAATAAACTGCAGTGGGTTTTTTCATAAAACATGTTACTTATGTTTTTGAAGTAGATTACATTTGCTACGATTTGAGATCAGAACCAGCTCTGAAAGTAAAATATCTACTAAGATACAGCTCTCCAAATATTGACAATGTTTTCCAAAAAAGGGGAAATTATAAGATTTGGTTAACTTTTGACCCCGAAATCTTGTAGGTGTTCATGGGTTTTCTTTTCAAATTACCCTCAAATCATCATGAGAACAGAGCCAATTTGCGAAATATTAAGTTTTTCCATTTTGTGATTTTTAAGCATTGTGAGGAAACTATCAGATCTACAGACGTCGTTCTGTACTTAAATTAAAGCTAACAACATTCGCTCCAACATCTCTTTCTATGGTTTTACCCGTAAAATGAGTATTTTCTCCAATTTCGGGGTCGAAAGTTGACCAAAGCTTAAAATTTCACTTTGGAAAACATTGTCAATATTTGGAGAGCTGTATCGTAGTTGGTATTTTACCTACAGATCTGGTTCTGGTCTCAAATTGTAGAAAATGTAATCTATTTTAAAAACGTAAATAACATGTTTTATGAAAAAACCCATAGTTTAGTAGATATAGTGAAAAAACCAAAAATAGTGCGAAAATTTTGCGTGCCACGAAGTTAGCACAGGTCTTTTGAAGCTGCAAACTTAGAAATACTACTGGTAGTGTTCCTACCAAAATATTAAAAATCAGAACTAGCCGTTAGCTTGCGATTTTAATGTACTATATGACTATGGAGTATGTAACATAATACAGTACTTTTTTACTCCTTGTTCATGTTTCTGGCATCGGGTGATATCATCAACTACACAATGTCTCTCATTGTACTGCTAGCCTTCAGAAGGTTAGGGTTGAAAGGATATTGTAAGTTATTATTCTCTAAATAGTGCATTTCTATTGAAGTCTTGTATTCCATTTTTTGTGTGATGGTATTTTGACCTGAACACCGAACGAAAGTGCTGAAGAGTTTTTCTTGTAAACCAAGTAGTTTGAAGATTTAGCATGACCAAAGAGGTATGGATATGACTGTGAGTATGTCTCCGGTTCTTGCTCCTAGATGAAAAAGGAGAGTGAACAAAGTTTGTCTCTATAAATTGTTAGGTCTTTCGTGTTTTTAATATCGAATGTAGGTGACAACCATTCTTTCCACTATGCTAACCATATTAGTTTTTAGAGTTTTGTTTCAAAGAGCTTAACTGGCGTTCTTTTCATTAGACTTTTCGGAGGTACTGGACCCAAGTCATTAACCAATCCAGCTTTTCTATCAGCTTCTTCATTTCCTCATAGTACCTAATAAAACCTAATTTATCTCTTTTGTACTTGCTTAACATTTGTAGAAAGCCTCTTAATCTATGATAATATCTTGACGGCTTGTATTGTTTCAATAGTTCTTGAACGCTTTTGAAATTACTGAAGATACAAACAATTTCTTTTTAACTGCTTGTTACTGTCACTTACCGCCAGCAATCCTTTTGAAGTGTTCTTAAAATTAAATTATATTCATTACATGATACTTGTTTCGGACATTATCGTCCATCGTCGGTTATTTTCTTTCTCTATACACAAGAAAGAGACTCTTGGAGACATTGTTATGTAGGAGTAATCTAACATTAGGAAGATGAAACTTCCAGAGAGACATTAGTTACAATACTTTTTAAATAGAAACTAAATAAAATACTTCATTTAGTTTTATTAGTTTCTGATCATTATATTATTTGATATTTGATGATAACCATTCAGGGTTTTCACCTCAAAAAAAAAACAAAAAACAAATATCTTACATCATTACATAATTAATCAAAATTGAAAATTAAGCATAAAATCATATTACCATTTTGTTCATTATATTGATTGTTGTAATCCACAAGTCCTACAAATGTTTTAAATAAATTGTGTTTTTTTTTAGAGTTGGACAAGCTGGTACTGATGAAGTAATTCCTTTGCAGTGCTTACAATGCCATCTGTATTCTTGGAGAACAACGAAAACAAAACTGTTATTGAGATTTGCTCTTTTTGACACTGAGTAAGTATGTAATAGTCATTTGTCAAACAATTGGGATTTTACATGAGGTTTTCCAAATGAGCTGGAAATGAAAACAATTGAAATTTTGTATTCCGTGTATTAGGAATCAACACAATATGGTGAGGTGCTGGACATCCTTAATATGAGTTCCAAATTTCAAATCCGCTTTCAATGTCAAGGATTGTGTCAGGTTTAAATGTTTTAAATGTCTGCAATTTGGTTTCCCTAGTTTTAGAATAATCAAGTTAGCTGATTTCATAAAGTGGATGTAGTGGGATAAAATATTTGTGAAAATTAGTTTATGTGCTTTAGTTTTATGCATTAATTATTGGATCACTAAACAATTTGTATTTGGTTCATATTTAGTGAAGGAAACTGGAGCCAGGGTTTGGCTTTGAACAAAGAAGGCAGTCAGATTGTGAAGCTAAAGAATAAAACAAACAGAGAATTTGTTCTTGTTGTCACTGTCAAGAAATACTCGTCTTCAGTTTATCAGGTAATGTTATTTCAAATTTGCAGCACATAGGAACTTATTGTTTGTAGTGAGAATTAAATAGCTCAGCGTGTGTATGGCTGCAATTTATTCTTTAACATGCAGTATGACATGATAGATAACATAATGAATGTGGAAATCATACTTTAAAGCAGAGGTTTACTGTAAGAAATGTTTGCTTATTCTGAAAAATGTTTTTTTTAAATAATTTGGACAACATTAAATGAATGTGTAAATGTACATTAAATGAATGCCTCAGTAATTAAATTTGTGACAAAAATATGGTCTAGTTTAGAAATTCATCAACATTTGAAATAGGAAAATGTAATAATAAAACCAAGAATATGAAATTAGTAATGTACACTTAAACATGCCTTGATTTTTATGTTTGTATGGACACTGAAGTAATAAACGGTACCAGGAACTAGCACATACTTTCTCACAAACTATAAAACAGATTCATTGTGACTTCATAATTGTAGGTGGGATAGGAGAGGTGATATTAAAGTAGGACATTAACTAATAAATATTATTATTATTATTATCTAGAGAGAAAACTATTCGATCGATTTCGAACAAATTTGCACCAAACATGTAATTAGGCCTGTATAGGCCTAGATGCATGAAAAAAGGTTTTGAAATTTTTTAAGAAACAACCCCCTTTTCGGCCAAAAAATCCCCAAAAATCAGTTATTATTATTAGCTAAACGACAATGTTTAGAAAGATGCGGTTTTTTGCATGTGGTAGGGTACAAATAAGCCAAATTTTATAAAAATCGTTAGAGCCGTTTTTTTATAAAAAAATAATAACAGATTTTTTGGGGGTTTTTGGCCAAAAAAGGGGTTGTTTTTCACAAATTTTCAAAACCGTTTTTCGTGCGTCTATACAGACCTAATTAATTGACATGTTTGGTGCAAATTTGTTCGAAATCGATCGAATAGTTTTCTCTCTAGCTTTGTATACATACAGACAGACATACAGATAGACAGGACTCAGGTTGTTCCAAAACGGATATTTCCACAAAAATCTCAACATCGATTTTTTTTGCGATCACTATATTTTCTCTATACTATAGTATAGTGAGAAAGTAAAAAGGATTATCGGGCAAATATTGTGCCTTAACATTTACACGCAATTAAAAAAAAACAATTTTTTAGATCCGATTTCCATGGCCCAAAAGCGCACAGTGGGTTTCACCCAAATCGATCTACGTATCTACGCATTTAGGCCTACGTAAATTATTAGCTATGCACCAATAAACGCTATAAATCTCGTTTGTGCGCATAATTCCCGATCAAATATAAAAATTACAATTTAGGTTTTGAGGTGCATAAAACATCTAAAAGTAAGTTTTACTATAACGCATACTATTTTTATATATATTTCACTTTTAAACCAGCGTATACAGTAAATTAAAACACAGTCGATCTTGTCAAAGTGTTAAGCTTTGATCCGAATCAGTTGTTTTATTTATAATTTTCGTGTGTCACGTCCGTTCGCAAAACCGCTAATTTTGTCCGTATTTTTTACAGTTTAATTTTTTAAATAGGAACACTAAAAAAGTTTCCTACATTAATATCTGAAAAGTCCGTTACATGCAAATGAAAGTTTCGTCAAAATTGGTTTAGCCCCTCCGCAGATTAGCCCGGACAAGCAGACAGTCAGACAGACAAACAAAAGTGTGAATAACCTTATGAGCTTAGAAAAAAGCATTTAGTATTTCTAAATCATAGACAAGCACTTAAACTTTATTTATATGTATAGACTAGGGGCTCTGCCCCTGGACACCTCGCGTCCCAACCCCGCCTCAGATGGTTGCTTCGCTTCGCTCGCAGTTGGAAAACTCGATAAAGAATCTCGTTAATCTTTGCTCGTTTGTACATAGATGACCTAGCATAAATCAGCTGTTTTATTTGGCAGCTGACTCAAACTCATTAAACATTATCTTCATAAGATTAACATGGGAAATTTGAAGGATTGTGTGCCTGAGCTCCTTCTCGGGTGAATAGCGGCTGAACGGATGATTGGATCTTCAATTTAATGGGAAATAGTTAGTTTGAAATTAAATTTTCTAAAACTTTTGTGTTTAACATTTTTTTCTATCTCTTACCGTTTTCTTACAAATACAATCAAAGTGGAAAAATGAAGAAATTGAAAAATCGAAAAAATCTTTCCCGCCCAAAAGGTGCTTCCAAAATAAAAAATGTTAAATTCTGGCAATTTTCCCAAAAGTTTCTTGTCGAGAGCTTTAATTCAAGTAAAAGGATGAGGGGGGTCCGATTACGGGAAGTGCCTAATAATTAATGTCAGTGAATCAGTGAAACCGGTTAGCTTTAAGAACGTTGGGCGGAGCTTCCCTTCTCGGATGAATAGTGGCTAAATGGATGATTGGATCTTAAATCTGATGAAAAATCGTTGGTCTGAAATTAAATTTTCTACAACTTTTGTATTTAAAATTTTTTGCTATCTTTTACCGTTTTCTTACTAAACACGCTCAAAGTAAATAAATGAAAAAATTCAAAAAATCTAAAAAATCTTTCCCGCCCAAAAGGTGCTTGTAAAATTAAAAAATGTTAACTTCTGGCAATTTTCCCAAAAGTTTCTCGTCGAGAGCTTTAATTCAAGTATAAGGTTGAGGGGGGTCCAATTACGGGAAGTGCCAAATAATTAATGTCAATGAATCAGTGTTACCGTCTAGCTTTATATAAGTAGATTATGCAAACAAAAATATTAAACACTTTATGGACAGTATCTGGGCGATCGAGCATCGCTCAGTACTTTTTTTTTAGTATCATGTATGCAAATACGAATCACATACTGAATTTGTTTATGTATTTTAGAAATATCAAATAATAATTATAATCATTAGATAATTTATATTACCTTTATAGAAATATAAAGATTGTAGAAACTGGTGAAAAGGGTTTTAGAACGGTTAATAACAGCACAAAATTGATGTTTTAGTTACGTTTGGTGTTGAAATCAGCTGATAATGGAAATATTATAGGAAACAGCTGATTACTGTTATTATTATAGTCAATAAACATATGTAATGATTTTAAACTCCATAAGCCCAATGTTAAAAATTTTCAATTTTTAAATGAGTTGTTTAGAAAAATACGAGTTTTCCTGAGGTAATGGTTTTCACCAATCGATTTTTTAGACCTAAAAGCCTCTAATCCCAAACTTTCAGCAAAATCCTTCCGCTAGATCTCAAGATTGCTCGTACGTATAAACAAACAGACATTGCTCGTATTAGAGTATAGGTTCATGGAAATAAAAGTGTCAATGATAGAACTCTAGCTTCTGCTTCTCAAGTAATGGCATTTGTCTTTCTACGTTAAATGGGGGTTAAATGGGGGTTTTTATGTTATAACACAATTTACGTTGAAATTTGTTTTTAAATGGACACAAAAATGGCTGAATAGATTTTTTTAAATCATAGCTAAGAACACGCTCGATCAAGTCACCTTTCAAAAAAACAAAACAATAAAAATCGGTTCATCAGTTTTAGAGCTACGATGACACAGCCAGATACGCAGATACAGATGTTAAACTTACACCACAGCTCTGTTTGCATAGTGGGCAAATAAAAGGTTGGCACCTTTGTAGTCAATAGCAAGGTTACGATCTTATGATAAATATTTTGTGTTTTCGGTGTTTCTGCAATACACTGGTATAATTCAGGGGTGGGTTTCTTAGGTCAAAATGTACACATTTAAAGTCAGGAAACACTAATTTTGCCAGCTATCGTCAATTTGTTTACTAAATAATTTATATCCCTAGAACTGCGAGTTATTATCCGATAGAGTTGGAACTTTGCAAGGTACTCGTCAATGTAAAGACCTACTTTGAAATAAATAATCAACTTGTTGCCTGATAGTGATAACGACTAATTAAGTACATTTGGGATTATATGTCTATTTTTTTTAAATTCAAATAAATGATTGATTTAAAACAAATGAATCATTTGCTGCACTCGAGGAATAGTAAGAGTTTAGTTATGTAAATAAAATTTTATTCCTTTTAAATCTATTTCGAAATATTTTAAGTTTTGTTGTTAAACTCAGGAAGTTTTTTAAAGCCACAGTTCTAAAATTTCCTCTCGTTTTCCATGTACAACTAAAGGAGACTGAGAGCTGAAGGTGCGTCAACCGGCAAAACTTTTCATACAATAATATTTAACTCTTTGGCCCAGTGTTTTGCTCAGTAGATTTCCTCAAGGCAGTGTGTTTGAAGAGCCCAAGACAATTTCTAATTCATGCCTTTTGCTAGACTGTAGATGCATAGTAAAGACAAGGCCGTAGCTGGTGGGGGGGAGGGTTAGGAGGTCAACACCCACCCCCCCAATCCCAAAATTTAGTAGTAAAAATTAATACTAGGTTTAAAAAGTGCAAATTAAATTATAAAATAGACAACACAACAGAGGATCCAGCAACATATTTTACATCATTGTGCATTGCATGCATACTGATATTTAGATTTGCTTGATTAAACTACAACGTACAATACACATGGATGCTGTAGGTTACAGCCTTACTCTCTTGTGAGTTGTGAGCTTTATCTAATCTATTAAATAAGAAAACTATGAAGGTTCAACAAAAATACTGTACTCTAACAAAACATGCAATGCATTGTGCATTGAAAATACTCCCAATGCACGCATTGCTCTGTGTATTGAAAATTCTCCTAATACGGGGTTTGGCGTAGGAAGCACGCATTGCTCTGTGTATTGAAAATTCTCCTAATACGGGGTTTAGCGTAGGAAGCACGCAATGCTCTGTGTATTGAAAATTCTCCTAATACAGGGTTTGGCGTAGGAAGCACGCAATGCTCTGTGTATTGAAAAGTTTTCCTGGCTATGGCCATGAGTGAGAGTTATTGTATACATCGTAAACAATCCATAAAATTGATACATTTAGTCTGTATACATAATGTACTAGCTGACCCGTACGGCGTTTCCCGTGGTGGTTGGTATTTTCAGTCTTTTTAACGTAATTGTATTCTTTTTAAGAGTTCAGGCAGTGAGTGGTATTTGGCTTTTATATATATAGATCTTAAATAATAAAAGCACTATTGTCATAATAATAAAAGATCTGAAATTATGATTTTAGTAACTTTAATCCCCCCATACCCCTCCTAAAATTTCGAAATTTTTCATACCCTTTCTTAGTGAGCACCTATGGCCCTAGAGGAAGCTACATACCAAATTTCATTCCAATCCGTTCGTTAGTTTTTGAGAAATCGTGATGAGTAAGTCAGTGTGTGAGTGAGTGGTATTTCGCTTATTTATATATATATATATATAGATGTATTTGCGTTTTTATAGCATTTATTTGTATCTTTTCACTTTTGTTTTGCATTATATTTATACCATATATTTGATTTAAATTTTCCTGGTATGTCAAAGAGGTCAAAGTTTTAACAACAGTTACCTAATAACCTATTTTTAATAACATGTATATTAAACCTATAAGATTGGTTTGCCTAACCTGGAGCTGTGAACTAGAAACAACAACATATGAAATTGGTATTTTTATTTATGGAACAATCTTTAGTAATATATATTTTAAATGCTGAACGAACACAAGTGGTAAAAAGGCTACATATATACTAAGTGAAGGTGAAGTAAACACTGTAAAACTTCGTAAAAAACAGAAAACATGTAAAAGTACACACACTTTTTAACTTAAACTAATGAAAAAAAACTTTGAAACTAAATATCTACTGTAATTTTAATTTCTCATATAATACAAAAACGCACAAACAAAATAATACCTAAGTAGGCTACTCAGCAATTTAAAACTAATTTTATTACACACCAAATTATAGTAAACTATAAGCAACAAATACTTAAATGTATTCTTACTTAAATGTAACTTTTAAGTATTCATTACTATAACACTGTAGACTCGAGCGAGATCGTTGAAGTCTCTTCGGTAGGGTGTCATGGCTACGGAAGGTTGGCTTGGCTGATAAGAATGTATGAATATTAAAAAGTAACATTCGCAATTTGACATAATCAGTTCTAAGTTTTGACATAAATGCTCGTATTTATTTTTCGTAGAATATCATTTACGAGAAAATCTATGAATTTCTTGTTTTTTTTTATCTAATTATCAATCCCGAAAATCTCGGGATTGGACTTAGCTAATCTCGGGATTGACGGGACCGTAAAATGGTCCGGGATTGAAACCTCTACTTCCAACCGACAGACGGTAAAAACCAATGTCTAATAAAGGTTGTTTGTTGTTGTTGCTTGGTCCATCGATACTCAATATTCCGTATCTCATTGTTTTGTACGGAGTCACAAACAAAATCAAATTTCGTCCTAAAAAAAACTTAACAGAAGGGGGGGTGGGTCTGGACCTCCAAATCCCCCTCCCCTATGGGTACGTCTCAGGTCAGCTGATGAAAACAGGATTTTGATGTCAGACAGAAAGCGGGTCCTCGGACACATAAGCTGCGACCAGTAAGATAAACATATCGCCGCCATATTGGTCTCGTTTTAAAGAAGAAGGGTGAAGGTTTGTGCCACTGCCAGTACCAATCAAAGAACCTACGCCTTCGACTTTCTCAATATGACACGTGACCATAAACGCACTTATATCTCAGAATTATGCGAGTTAACTCAGAGATTTTGATTAAAAGAAGAAGTGTGTGTGTTTCTTAAAAATTGAAAAAGACACGCGACTGTAAATTTTTTAATTTTAATAATTTGACGATCTTTTAAAAAATTTCGGGATATGTGAAGGAAAGTAATTTATGCTAATATAGCTAAGAACTATATGGTAATGAGCCCTAAACCCAAATGTATCAAGCTGCAAGTAATGGTAAGGCACAATATTTATCCGATAGTCCTTTTATTTATTTCACCACATCTGTGGGTACCATTCTAGTTGATCTATAAAATTTATTATTTTTCTATTATTAACCCACTAAGCCTACATTTTTAAAAGAGTACAAATAAGTAGTTATAGTGATATCAAGTCATATTGACTACTTAATAGGATTAAAATAGAAAGGGGTGTCATGATTTTCTATCACCTATGTGCTGCAGGGTTAAATGTATTTCAAATTGATAAATTGTAACAATAGATAAAATTGTTTATTGTCGCTATTAATCAATTTCTATAGCAACGGAATGCATCTTATTGGTACTTTCGATTGTTGAAATTCATTCATGAGCAAACATTCACACTGCTCACATCTTTCTCTGGAGGAGAGCCAGCTGAAGACTTAACGCTAACAACACTAACAATGTCAACACACACAACACACATAGCACACACACAACACTAACAATGTGTTATAGGTTCGACATACGAGAAAGGACGTACGGCCCAACACGCGACCAATACACACACAACGCTATACCAATGGCTCTCTAGCACACTAATTACTCGAAAGGTACGGTGTTAGGCGTTGTCTTTTTAGAAATTGCACCACTGGGG
>JAGFPH010002607.1:90404-102310 GCA_018207615.1 Philaenus spumarius | reverse complement strand
CCCAAAAACGCCCTTTTTGGGGGCAAAAATGACTTTTTTTAAACTAGCCGTGTTTGGTATCGACCTTGACATTTTTGGGGGTGAGAAATCGATTGAGACCAAAATCAGGTCCGTGGGATTAACCGTTTTGAAGTTAGTACCGCTTTCTTCGAAACGGATACTCCTATTAACTCGAAAATGGTATCATCAATCTCTCGCTCAAAAAATTTGGTAATTGATACAGCATCTATTTTGGTAAGGAAAGTTCTGTGATGTGCACACCAGATGTTTTTTTTTTTGTAGTTAAAGAAATACAGAAAATTGGCATTCCATTGTTTGAAAATGTATAAAACTAACAATAAAATGATCAGTAATTATTATTGAAACTTAATTATTAAATTCCAGTGGTCGGGCTCCGTTATCATCCCCCCATGTGCCACTATCATATCCGATGATGGAAGGCAACACTCCGCCACCAAAACCTTTGAATCTTGAAATGGATTCACTTCTTGACACACTATACAATAAAGGTGATGACAATGTTTGGCCGTTCTTGGGACCAGATTGGACGTTTGTAGAATGGATTCGTACGACCCAGCCTGATACTGTCACACATGTCAAGGTCAGTGCAATATATATTTAATGGTGATAGTTAGAATAGAAACATTCATATTAGTGACGTTTACTTATTATATTGATTCAAATAAAACTCACAGTTTTTAATCATTATTAAATACATCCAATGCTTTGCTAATCACCAATACAATTTTGTTAATGCCTTTTCACTAAATGTCACGTTGTTCAGTAAAACTCAAACTCGCTGTATTATGGCAATATGCAGTGTAAACCAGTTAAAACCAGCAGTGTAAAAATAGAAACGGCGCACGATCGAGCAAGTCCCGTTAAACAGAAAACGCTTGTGGACTTCTTCAAGAAATCATTTGTTTAACTGGAACGTGTATTGTATGTCTTTTTACCATTTTATATTCGTATTTTATTTTTATTTGAGTGTTAGTTTTTCATTTGATAATACAGTAGATGCTTTTTTCACAGCTTTGACCACGTTTTATTTCACCAGTTTACCATACTAGCCCAGTCGGTATAGGTTACAACTACCAGTAATTTGCAATACGGCTGATTTTTTTTAATAAGTACATTAAAGTATGTAGATTAACATAAAAAAGTTTACCAGTCTATCGATTTCCCAAAGTCAAAAAAAAAATCGATTATCATTTTTTTTTCGATTATCATTAATATTTCGAGCTGGGATGAAGATAGAGCAAAATAAAAAGTACCACCGTGTAGGGGAGGTATTTTTCAACAAAAAAGGTCGTATGTATTTATTTTGTCCGAGCAATGGTTTGACTGGAAAAAATTCGATAATGCAGGTATGTATTTTGCAGCAGGGGAAATCACTAAAAGGGGACATCTTATTCATATATGAAGCGTTGGCCCATTCTAAATTGGCCGAATTTTAATATATCGAATTGAAACTTGACATAGGAGTTAAAATATATATTTTAAACATTTATGCTGAGTCTCAGCTTGTTATCTTGAAAATTACCCGATCTAGAGCCACTTGACTTATTAATGGGTTTCTCGATTTTAGGAGTACTGGACCCACCAATTCATTTTAAACAGCTCCAGTTTAGAAATTTTTCAAAATATCAACCTGAAAGTTTTTTTACAAGTTAAATATATAAATTCAAACAAGATCAAGGAGTATAAACCTTTTTTATTATTTACTTTTCAAAGCACAAGTAACTTAAAAAAGTATAATTTTAGACCTTTTTAGATTTTTCATCAAAACGCTTGAGTTAATCGGCTGCAGATTAGTCAATTTTTTAAATATAGTTTTTAAAATAAGTATAGCAAAAAACAATTGTGTTTTTAACTTCTGTACCAATTTTTAAATCGATATGTTCAAAAATGTCGAAAATGGAGTCGTTGAATCCAAAGGTGTTATAGTTAAAACGAGATAGGTAAAACAGAAGACCATTTTCAAGCGCCTCGTTTTTAAAAAATAACATGAAAAAAATCGTTCATACTTACTAAGAATATTTATACTGGTGTACTCAACTTGTAAAACAAATTTGATGTTGATATTCCAAAAATTGACGAAACTGGAATAGATTGAAATTAATTCGTGAGTCCGGTACTCCTAAAATCGATAATCGAAATCAACTCCTATATCAGGTATTTTTCAAGATAACAAGCTGAGACTCAGCATAAATGTTTAAAATATATATTTTAACTCCTATGTCAAGTTTCAATTCGATATATTAAAATTCGGCCAATTTAGAATGAGCTAACGCTTCATATATGAATAAGATGTCCCCTTTTAGTGATTTCCCCTGCTGCAAAATACATACCTGCATTATTGAATTTTTTCCAGACAAACCATTGCTCGGACGAAATAAATACATATGACCTTTTTTGTTGAAAAATACCTCCCCTAAACGGTGGTATTTTTTATTTTCCTCTATCTTCATCCCAGCTCAAAATATTAAGGATAATCGAAAAAAAAAATTATAATCGATTTTTTTTTCGACTTTGGGAAATTGATAGACTGGTAAAAAATTTTTTATGTTAATCTACATACTTTAATGTACTTATAAAAAAAATTCAGCCGTATTGCAAATTACTGGAACTTTTGCTCTAAATTTACCTCTACCGACTGGCCTATACGTTTCCCTTTAGATTTTTGACAGAGTTCGTGTTGTCCAAGTTTTCTCATATGCGAGGTATCCGAGGTTCTACTGTATTTCAGTTAGATATTCGCTTTCTTAAAGTACAGCTCTAACTATATTTAATATTACTTAAAAAATGCGGATCTTCAATAATTCAAACATTAAAATTTTAAACTGATTCTTGAGTTGTATTTGAATTTAAAATGTAGGTTTACACCATCCGTTTTTTCCTTCTGTTGGGTTACGATTCTGTTTTCTTTTAAAAACTGAAGGGAAGGGATAGGTTGTTCAAACTCCTGCAGTCTATCCGTTAGTACTGATGCGTCTTTAAAAAAATCGAGAAAAAATAAAATTTGTGTTTTCGAGATAACGAAAACGGAAGAGAAAAACGGATGAACACAACTGGCAGGTGGCAACAACACTACTAGTGCCTAGCTGTTGTACCTAATCCTTTCTTCTTTCTGACGGACACAGTATCCTTTTCACCGGATACTTGTTGTGGTAACTTCCTTCCCGCAAAATGAACGGAAAACATGAAGGAAACAAAACCAGCTTTCATTCCAATTTGGTTTCAGGCGTTTTCATCAAGCTTAGGCTCTATGTATGTCTCTATTTAACTTATTTGTATAACAATAAATGTACATTTTTTTCACGAATGTCTTTTTCATTTCTCCTGTTTTTTTGTTTTAAAAAATCGGTATTTTTTCTGAACTCTGTTTGGAATAGGCGGATTTTTGGAATAGGGGGACTGTATTGTACTGTATATTGTACATGTACAGTATTTTGTAAAATACAATTTGTGTGTTAAATCATTGTTTGTGGAGTTAATTTTTTTTTTCGTCACACTGTATCGAAAATAGTCACTTTCAATACACATAAACATTGCCGAAAGCAGCTGTTTTCCGATTCCTTGCCTAGTACACGGAAAAGTAGCTTCCAAGTTTTGCCGCTGTCAGCAGTAGTGTTTGTTCTTTATTTTCAAAGTTTTAAACCAGCTGGACACGCTGTTTAGCTACCGTCCCCATAGTAACGGGAAAACAAACCAACAATAATTAGGTAAAGTAAATGAAGAAAACTAGGAATTCTTACAACACTTTTAATATACAGCTTAAAAGTTGAAGTTAACATTCACGGTACAGTTGTTATTATTACTTATATTTATAACCTAATTAGCTAGCTTGTTTTGTAATAAGTTTAAAACTTTCAATTTTGTTCTTCTGGTGGATTGTTTTATCGCATCATCTTGCAGTATGATGAAAAGTATCGTTCATAACTCGTCCCGAAAGTGTCTTTCCCGGTGCATGACTGAATTATTTTCCGTGCTTGGCTCCGCCTCACACGTGAACTTTTGTCAGTGAAAGGAAAACGGCCACTTTCGGTACTAATAATAAAATATACTATTAAAGTACTGTACATGTAGGCTTTTTGAGTGAACATTATGTAATTAAAATTTTTGGATAGTTCGAATTTCTTCCCTCGTCCCTTCAACTTTGAATTTTCCAAGTTTGACTATATCATGAATTTTCCATTTTTCAATGCTGTAGTGTTTAAAAGGAATTTTCATTGATTGAATTATTTATGATGAATCTGGATATTTTTGGTAATTTTATAAGTAGTTTTTGTTTGGCCAATGAAATGAAGAACCTCCTTTTCTGTCCTTCATGACAGTGATAACACAATAACTCGTGTGTCTTCGGATTGATTAAACATATAGTGTTATACTAACAAGAATAGAAGAAATAATATCACTTTCCTACAGCTTGTGTATGTTTTAGTGTATAGCAGTACGGAGACAATGGGCTTTACAGGTCACGAATAATGTTGTTTTATAAAATAATTTTCCATTTTACAGTTTTTTTGTGTATGTTAATGTATTATTTTCATGGTTTTGTGTGAAATAGTACACAATAAGGGTTTTTGCATACAACTCAAAGAAACCATCAGCAATAACCTTGAACTGTAAATTGATAACTGTCATTACACAGCATACAAAAATAATTGAAGATTGTTAGTCTTATAATTAATATCAATAATCGGAAATCCGACAACCAAAAATGTGTATTAAATTGAATCATTAATACAAGAGTGTGTGTTTTTAGGTTAGATTTACAGAAGAGAGCGCACAAGGAAACAGTCTGCTGGTTGAGCTTCAACCTTGGGCATTACTTCTCAATACCCTTGGCTGTCATGTGTATCTTCAAGCCAGTGAAAGGATTGTCTGTTCTGTGCCACATTTGGCTGTCATTTCTCCTCCTTTGCTGGAGGTAAAAAAGACTGATTTTGTTTTCTAATAAGTTAGATTATTGATAGTATAGTTTGGTGGTTACAAGAACAGTAGCAAATCCGGTAATCATTTTAGAGTGACCTATAAACAGGCTTAAAAACTTATCTTGTCCTTGTCTCTAGAACATGTTTTGAGGAGAGGAGAGATTTTACTTACATAAGTTCCCAATTTTCTTCTAATTTACTTTGAATTGCTTATTCAAGTCAGTAGTTAAAATAGAATCAGTTTATCCTAAGTGGAATTTGAAACAATCCACCAAGCTAATTAACTGAAATAATTTAAACCCTTTTTGAATTAATTTAAAGTCTAAATTTAAATTTGTATGGTGTATTTAAAGTGGGAACCATTTTCAAATATGTCTATTGAAACACTGCGGTTGACGTTCCGTGCATGCGTGCCGAGTACCTATGGCTAAACACATACACAATTGTCTTTTTTGTTTATGTTGTTTGTGCCTATTTAATGTGCCTCAGACAGTTGATAATATTGCTAATTTTGAAATATACACTGTAATTCGTTTTCATAATGCAAAAGAAGAAAGCGTCTGAAATTCATCATCAGATCAGTGAAATGTATGGAGAAAATTCTGTGGTCGATGGATTGGTAAGAAAATGGGTTAGAGCATTTAAAAATAGCTGTACTAACGTTCATGATGAGGAGTGTAGTGGGCGACCGCCGCTCATTACTGAAGACTTGGTGCAGAAAGTTCAAAAAGATAGGTGCCCCACAATTTTGACATTACTTAATGAGTTTCCCTATGTTTCAAAATGGTCATGCTGTAGTGGTTGGTAAATCAGGTTGCAGATTTCTGTGAGGATAGAATTCAGAGCTGGTGGTATGAAAAATGCCATAATATTGGTTGCAGTTATGTTAAAAAGTAGATTAAGGTATAGGCTGTATTGCATGTACATTTTAATTACGCTTGTTTGTTTTTTTTTTTTTATATCAAAACAGTACTTACTTTTTTTTAAATTGTGAGATTAAGACCACACGGGAGAAGTGTGAACTTTTAACATAATTTACGAAATGAGGAAGCACAATGTTCATTTCAGTGATATTATCAATTAAACTATTTTAACACAACTTACAAAATAAGAAAGCACATTGTCAATTTCAGAGGTTTTACCATGTAAACTATTCGCAAGTTAACTATTTTAACACAACTTAAGGAATGAGGAAGTACAGTGTCCATTTCAGAGGTACAGTAGAGCGTCGAAAATCCGAACGTCAATAATCCGAAACATCAAAAATCCAAACGCGTTCCGATGCCCTGCAAAAATTTCGTTTTCGCAAATTCCAAATATGTCGTTAAAAATTTTACAAAAATCTTCTTCGCAATTTGACATTATTATCTCTTTTTAAACACTTCTTAATACCTGCTCTCACACGCCCTCACAACAGACTGGCTGTCAGTATTTTCACTGTCACGCTAATAAGCTGCTTTAGCGCTAGCAGTAAACAAACAGCGTAAACATACTGAAAGTTCATTCATATCTCTTTGTGTAATCATTATAACAGTGTATCGTACATACAGTAGTGTAATGTATTTTTTATATATATTTTTTGTGTTAACTATAATGTACAAGTGAACTTTTAATTATGTACTGTAGTTGAGAGTTACAAGTGTAATCATGTTGGCCTTACTGTTCGTTCAGATTCTTCTAAATCATAATAATATGTAAGTAGTCTTACATACTGTGTATTGCAATTACATTACTGCTTGTACTGTTTAACCACTTTAATTAATTAAAGAGCATATATTTTAGCCTAAATGGAATTTTCTTGGTTATTTTCAAAAATCCGAACAAATTGATAATCTGAACACCCCTTGGTCCCAATTAGTTCGGATTTTCGACGCTCTACTGTATTAGCAAGTAAACTATATACTCTGCTATATACACATGTGTACTATATATAGTAGGGCATGACGGAATAGAGCGTTCCAGAAAATGCGTGACGGTAAAATCCGATTCACCGCCAGCAAACATTTGGACTCAGTGCGTCTATAGAAGTTTATGCTTCAAAAACATCCCTCATATAATACAGTTGAACTTGGTTTTAACGGCCCCGGCTAATGCGTCAACTCGGACATAGCGTTGTTTTTGTTTAGGTTCGGTCAAATCGATATTTTTACTTTCTCCACCCTATACGTAGTATATGGAGAAAGTATTGTTTTCGTAAAAATGTTCGAATTTGAATTTTCAGTTGAATTATCTGTTTTGGTGCTCCCAGAACCCCAAAAAATTGTTTAGTGCAATTATCTGTGTTGGTGCTCCCTGAACCCAAAAATATTTTTAGTGGAATTTTTTGTTTTGGTGCTCCCTGAACCCAAAAAAGTGTTTTTAGAGTGGTGTCTGTCTGTCAGTCTGTCAGTATGTATACACGACCAGAGAGGACACTATTGGTCCGATTTTCATGAAATTTGGTATGTAGGTACTAAACCCTAATATCTCCAGCCGTTTTTTCCATTTTTTGGAATTTTTAATTTTTAAGGGTAATTTACCCCTAAAAACCAATAAAAAACGACAAAAATGCAAATTTCTCAAAAACGGCTCTAACGATTTTGATCAAATTTTCAGTATTTATAGTGCTTAAGATGCCAAACAAAATGACACCACCCGCTTTTATCAAAACTTCGGCGTTTCATAATTATGGGGAAATGTTAAAAAATAAACAAGTTTATGTTGTCAATCTAGCATCACGGCAACGGCCGCACAGGGTAGCACAACGGTAGCGAGGACGACCAGTAATTCAAAGGTCGCGCGATCGAATCCCGCCTGGGACAATAACTTTTTTATACGATTGACGTAGGTAGAATATTATTTTTTTGTTTTGTTCTAAAAAGTAGTAAATAAAATGATTAAAAACAATATTATTTTGACTACAGTAAGTTGGGAGAAAGTTTGTGTCAGTTAACTGATACCGTTTATTTACATTATTATAAATCCCTGTTTTAGCGTCAATAAATATTTTAACCACTCGGTTGTAACGTCATAAATCTACAAAATATCAATGTCAAACTTTGAATTCAGTTTTCTCAGAACTCAAAAAATGTTAGAATTCCCCCTTTTGATTTCGGGCCGCCTATTTTCTCCCTCCTCAGAATCAAACTGCGAAATAAACAATCTACGTATTTTTTTTTTTTACTCGTAAAACCTTTGGCGGGTCCCATCAAAGTTGGTAGAGGTGGGCGGGGTTCCACTACAAGCAACGCTGCTAACTCTTCAACCCCTCTTAAGGAACAATTCACACGGTATGCGGTGACAGTTGTATGCTAAATGCATGACCTTGCTGAGAAATTGTTTGGTCAATAGAAAAGCACGGCGAGACTCACGTAGTATTAATACAGTCTGGACCATACTGTATTAAAAGTAATTGTACAGCGTACAGTAAGTACAGCGTTTTTCTTTTTAATAAACATCATGAATAAAGTTGCCAATAACAGTAATACTGTATAGTTGTTTGTCCTTTCACTCAAGGTAACAAATATGATTTCCTGTTGGTACATCTTTATAACATCACTCGGACGTAGCGTCAACATTTGTTCGGTCCCTTCGTTGACGCTATAACCAAGTTCAACTGTATGTACACAAATTTAAATAACAAATAAATCCTGTAAATCCAAAATCATCCAAATCCTACCTGAGTTTTGCCTTCAAACCATCTAATCATTTTAATGCTTGCAATCTATACCTTCTCCAATGCTGTTTTGTATAGCGCTAGTAAAATTCTATTTTAAAAATAATTATTCAATATACAAATATCTACTTAAGTAATAATAAACGCTAAATAAATCAAAACTATTGTCAATGAAAACCTATTATTATTTAACATTATGTTTATGCATTTTTTTGTAGAGCACTTTTCAAGTTGGAGTAGATATCGGTGCTTCGTTCCATTTGTCCAGTGCATTGCAGCTGTCTAGAGACATGGGTTTCTATATGCCTAAAATATCTGGCTTGATTGCACCTACAGGGCACATCAATACCTGTATTGATTGCAAGACTTCAGTAAGTATCTAAACTAATGTTTAGTACAGTACAGTATTCAAACATTGCTGTTTCAGAGTATTTGAGAGTTTTTTTACACAAATACTCTATTTAGAAAGTTGTTCTTTAACAGGAAAAATACAACTACTAAACAATCTTTTGTTTGTCCACCTGTCTGTACCAGTGGTTTTCTCCAGAAGGAATAAATACATGCTTTTTGGTTGCAGAATGTTACCGCACATATAGTCCAGTAACAAAAATTTATAGTTTGGGGCCAAAAGTACAAAAAAAAAATTTGTTTTGATACGTCATTTAAAATTAATAAAATCCTCTGTATTATTTTGAAAAAACTGAAGCTAAAATTTTAAAAACTAAAACAATTTCCCACCATTTGATATTTTCAAAAATAAAACCTTTTATTTTATTAAAGGTAATGAAAGTGTCACAGTCTTGCAAAAAAGTATAATAGTAAGTAGTTGAGATTTAACAAAATTTAAGTTTGATGAACCTGTAGGTTGATAATAATTAACCCCCAAGTGCTAACATCGCACATGCGATGTTTGAAAGTTGCGTTATTGTGCTAACGTCACGTACGCGATGTTTGCGCAACACATTTTGTAAATGTGTACGACGCCGCTATTTTTAAATACAATCGGATACTTCAATTTATGGTTGTGTTTGGAAAGAGTCACTTTATTATAGTACAGAGTTTTATAGGGATATCGACTCAAACAAACCTTCGGCAGGATTGTCAAATCAACTATCTAGTCGTGTAGTACGTGTATCAACTGCGCGTAAGTGTATAGATGGACGCTCGGAACTCAGATTTTGTTTGTTTATCCACTAGTTGTTATTCATTTTTAGCTTCAGTTTAGGTCAGTTTATTTTTATTTGTTTTTGTAAATGTTTATTCATTTTTGAAGTAATTAATTACGAGTGAACTTAGCAATTCAAGTGCTATTAGAGATGCGTTTGAAATAGTGACTTTTAGAGACTTTGAACTGTAAATATTTTCTTCTTCTTTTTTCTTGTATTTATTCCTTTATATCAAATTAAAACCATAAATATTGGGCCTAGACAGTACTTTTATATCTTTAGAGGCAAGTTTTTCTTCTTTGTACAGAAACCCATTTTTTATAAAAAACGGAGTTGTTTTCTTTTATAGACAAAAAAGTTTTTTACAGCAAAGTAGTAGTGTTATGTATATTTCTATTCACCATAAAATTGTGAAAGTTTTGGCTATATTGGAATTTCTACAGTGATTTCTTTTACATATTTTAAGTGAGTGGTTTTAGAAAAACAAATTTTTTTTTAATTTCTACTTTGGTCAACAAAAAAAAAGGAGGAAAATTATAAGGTAAGCCTGTTAAAGCTATTTGCAGTAAAGAGCATGTAATTGTAATTAAAATTATGTATAATACGTCTTACTTTACTGTTAGTGAGTATTTTATCATGATTTTAGTTAATAAGCATGCACGGAACCAAAAAACTTTTAGTGCTAAAGAGCAAAATAGTCAGCACTTGGAGGGTTAAAAATAGTAAGTTATATATTCCAACCTGATAGTAGAATTTTCAAATAAATTGTCTAAATGTGTTTCCGCCTGGTGTTGCAGCAACAGTGTGTTATTTTCATCCTGCACTCTTATTACGTGGAAAAAATTTTTATTAAATTTTCTCAAAAGAAGAATGGGCCCATATTCTGTAATAATTAATTATTTAAACATAATTTTAGAAAACCATTTTTTTTTTATGTGCGAGTTAAAGTTGTAAAATGTTTTCTGGTATATTCCAAAACTTACCGTTTTAACTGGTTCATTATAATTTCCATTGAAAGTACTTACAAAGTGCTACCTTCAAGGTTTTTAAACACATCGGTTGGAAAGTTATAGGGAGGGGAACAAATTTTCTTGTGACTGGAGTGTCAAAGTATAAATAATAGATGTTTAATGAGTAGGCCTACTGTGGTAAATGTAAACAATTTGAAACACTAAAGCCCCAGCCACAAGTTTGGTAAATAACTCTACACAAATAAACTGGTAAAAAAATGTATTGATTATGTTATTCTAGTTACCTGATGAACATTTTGTTAACCAAGTTACCATCATCGGAGGGTTCTAAATGTAAACTAATTCTAGCAAGAATGTTTTTATAAAACTAAACAGTGACAATCTCCTCCCTTTCTTCAGGTAGATCGGCCAATCATAGGTGACCCCGCCAAGGGCCTATTTGAAAACGCCAGGTAGAAATGACTAACAGTAATTGTCCCTGACCATGGGAACGACCCGAGGTTGCAAAATGAAACAGTTTACAAAGAAATCTTAAAGCTACAGTCAACTCCCGATTATCCGGGATAATTACCGGCAAGACACTCACGGATAATGTGAAATCCCGGTTAAAGCACTTCGTTATAGTATAGGGCACAAATACAAGATATTATGCAAGAATTATAAACATAATGGATATACTGTACCTTTAATCACTCCTAAAACATATAAAAAACCACAAACACTGCATTATTTAGATTGAAATAGCAGTACAGCAATATATTATTTACAATGTTCAAACACGATTAAAATAGTCCGTCAGAGGTTTTTGTTTATTCGCGTTTGTTTCCTTTTTCAAAATTGTGGATCTTATTTTTCGTAACACGAGCTTGTCACATAATAATGCATCACCTTGTCCGTCTAAATAGTCAAGAAAGCCTTCGACGTAACTCAGAGCTGTGCCGTGTGTCACTTTCGGCTAGAGATGTTACGTCAATAACACAACTGCTACTTAGTAACTGCTACTCATGATTGCAGTAGCATCAGTTGCGTGTTAGTCGTTATTCATTTACTACAAGGCCGCCCGAACTCCTGTCACCCGCATTTTTTGTTTTTCACTTCTCGCCCAATACCTCTCTCGTCTCTCGGCCTGGTTGTAATACATGTGAGTTTCAGGGTTTTAAATATCAAAATAGTAGTA
>JAGFPH010002607.1:78645-90394 GCA_018207615.1 Philaenus spumarius | reverse complement strand
TTAGAAATATTTTTGTCAAAATTAAATTTTTATTTTTCATTTTTTTTGTTTTCTATTAATAAATTGTTTGTAAACGGCTTGCAAGGAGGCAGCACGTTACACGGTTGACGATCCCGGTTGAGCCGCAATCCGTATAAACCGATCCCGTTTAATCGGGAGTTGACTGTACTTAAATTACGGAATACTGTTTTCAATAGTATCCTAAAACTACTTAGAATAATGGATAACAATGAAGGTATTGTAAAAATGTAAATGGGAGAGTATCACAAATTTAGAAAAATTCTTAATACAAGATCGAAATTCTACTGCCAAAGGTAGAATATTGCAAACATAACAAATGGTTAACAATAATGTCCAAAATATCCTCTATATTAACAATAACAAGATATAAGAGTGGACATGAACAATTTTGCAGATACTTATATTCAACGGCTCAAATTAGAAAATTACATAAAATAAACTAAAACTAACTAATAACATTTAAAAGAAAAGATATCACAGAACTTATTTTCTTTTTCAGCTCTGCTACACAAATATTTCTTCCAGTGAAATCGAAGGAATAAGATTAATTCACATCAAATCAAGTTATGTGATCGCTAACGTGAGTAGTCGGGACCTGATAGTAACACCCATAGCCGTGAGACGTTCTGCCGGAGATGTGAATAAACACACTCTTCCTTGTTCGGTTGTAAGAAATTCATTACTACTTAAATCTCAGGAACCAACATCAAAATTAAAGTAATTAATTAAAATTAAGTTTACAAGTGTTTAATGTTTAGAAAATGTTAGTTTGGAAACAATTTTGTACATACATGGTCATCAAAATTTAGCCCTATTTCATTTGCGTATCTATATATTTTTATGTAAAATGGAAAGTGTGTATGTATGTATATTTTTTTTCTCGTTGTCTACTTTACTTGTAGACGGCCTTGGGTAAACACCATGACGCCCCTTAACTCACAATAGAATTTCCAAATCTTTTATATATTAAAAAAAATCCTGCTTTTTATTTACTCACTTCATAAAGTTAATACTTAACCGATTTTGATGATTCTTTTTTTATTTAAAAGATAATTTCAAGTTCTAAGTCACTGTGAAGCGAAATATTTATTTGATTTACACTTTTATTTTGGTTACATTCCGAGTTTAAAATTGCATCAGTATGCTACAACTAAATTAATAGGAAATAATTGGTTCTAAACAGCTAATAACCTAATTGAGTTTCAAATAAATAAGTTATTTACTTTACTCAACCTGTCAACAGATGACTTAGGTTATGTTATTGTTGATGTGTTTTAGGTCTGCTGTGTATGTTGGTGTGTAATTGAACTATGAAGTTTTGTTTAGGCTTTTTATTTTTGTCATCCCTGATAATAAATGAAAGTAATATTGTTAAGATACGTGGAGATGGTAATTGAATTGAGAATTTGAATACTTTTAATAAATTAAAAGGGGGAAAAACAAGTAGAATTTTGTTACTTTACATCAAAGTTTGTAAAATTTCAACCACAGGAGATACTTGTTAATAACTTATTTCGTATAATTTATAACAGCAGTTATAATAAAGGTTAAAAGAACCAGCAAGGCACAGGTGTACTCTAAAACAAAAACCTAACCTAAAAAGTTAAAAATACAAATAATTGTTTCAATTTTTGAAATCGGCTGTTAATGAAAATATTAGAGCAAACAGCTGGTTAACGCAACGCTAATAACAACACTGAACTGCAATAATATTATTTATTAATAATACAAATATGTCCACGCTAACATAAACTTAATCCATGAACTTTACAGAATGCACAACTGACATAACCTATAAATCAAAGAAGTAAACAAACACCAACTACAAGCTTTTTGACATAACAAAGTTAGTTGTAAACTGCAGCTTCGGCTATCTTCGGAAGAAGTCGGGAGTCGCTGCATTTAGAGTGCAGCGAAAAGCAATGCTAGACCGACAATTCCCTCGCTGTTTCCCTGTTCCCCCTCGCCTAGGCCAGGAGGTTCATTCTTTGAATTGAACCAAGCAGCTGAAAATGTCGTAGTAGAGCTGCGCGTTGTAACTCTTTGTCGTATTTTAACAACTTTTCACTCTATATTGTCAGATTTATGAAACCAAGTAATAAATATTTATAGTTGTTAAAATATTATGTTATTAACGCAATTTGCTTCGTGGTGCAATTGCGCCAGTGAACCTATAGGCACAAGCCGCCACTGGAACAGTATAAGAAACAAATGAGTTAGATGTTTTATAAACCTCACACACCTACTTAAATGTTAAAAAAACTTCCTCCGTTTGCTTTGTAAATGTCACAGCAATATTCAAACTACACCCATATCTGCTGAATTGTCACTGTTGAGGTGGCAATTATAGCATCAATAATCTGAACTCGAAGATAGTTCAGGTGAGGGATTTTTTACTACAAATAATGTTTTAACTTATCCCTAATTGATAAAGTTTAGTGATGTTATGTTATTCCAGGCCCTTTGAGAAACAATTTCATATATGGTCAGCCAACAAACTAATTTTCCCATCTATACATTATCTACTAAAGAACCTAATCTCTCTAGCGGGGAATTAAAGATAGTTTGTGGTTATGTTTTCAAAGAGGCGATGTTACTAGGATGGTCTAAATGATCTGATTGGCTCTTTTGCTAGACAAATGCCAACTTATTGCATCTGGCTAATGGGTGAGCACTGGATTGTAAAACAAGGTATTGGCAAGAAAGAGACTAAACTTTATGTCTCTTCTAGAAATTGAGCCTGGACTTTAAAAATTGCCCAAACTCACCCTCCTAATAAATTCCTAACAGAATACACACTGGCAATGGTAGCAGTTTAACCAACATTACCAAACATAAACACTGGATAGATACTACAAATTATCAGTAACCATAAAAATGTTTTTAGTATAATGGAATATATTTGTATATACAAATCTAAATAGAGGTTCTAAATTAAACTGTCACAAAAACAACTTGTTGAGTTAATTATGATCATAGTTTAAATACTGTTTGAAGTTTTATAGTGTAAATAGTATAATATTGTTTGTCCAAAATATTCTCTTTTGTCGAATTTCAGGTGCCAACCAGTTACAGAATGGCATACAGTTGGGAGTGGTGATGTAGAAATTATCCCTTACTTAGTAGTAAGTATCAATGACATTCACAGTTGCCCTATACGGATACCAGAAGATGTTGAAAAGCAAAGCATGCCAGTGATTTTACCAGTTAGCAATACTGGCCAACACCTTCAGTCGTTGTTGCTAACGTCACAGTGTAAAGATGGACAGACTTACCTTCTGATTTGGGACCAGCCTTGGCCTCAGATAACAATACACAATGAAACAAAGTCCACGATTGTCTTTTCCAAAGCACAAAATGAACAAGGTATTGTTTGATAAATTAAGAAAGCTTATACTTTAACATAAGGTACAGTAGAACCTCTCTTAACCGGTCTGGTCTGGGTTTGGCCGGTTGATCCCGAGGTTCCTGTAAAAAATAGACTTTTGTTCAAAAATAATCTACATAATATTTCATAAATGAACAAGCAAATAAGACGTTATTGAAACTCATTTTATTGTATGTACCAAGAGAGTAAACATTTTAAACTTAAAATTTTGAAAACTGAATTTACATATACAATAGAGCGTTGAAAATCCGAACTAATTGGGACCGAGGGGGGTTCAGATTATCAATTTGTTCGGATTTTTGAAAACAACCAAGAAAATGTCATTTAGGCTAAAATATATGCCCTTTAATCGATTAAAGTAGTTAAACAGTACAAGCAGTAATGTAATTACAATACAGTATGTAAGACTACTTACATAATATGATTTAGAAAAACCTGCACAAACACAGTAGGGCCAACATGATTACACTTGTACAGTAATTCTCAATTACAGTACAGTACATAATTAAAAGACCACTTGAACATTTTAGTTAACACAAACTAAAATTAAAAAAATACTGTAGGCCTACACAGTACACTACTGTATGTACGACACACTGTTATAATGATTACACAAAGAGAAATGAATAAACTTTCTGTATGTTTACTGCTAGCGCTAAAGCACCTTATTAGCGTGACAGTGAAAATACTGACAGCCAGTCTGTTGTGAGGGCGTGTGAGAGCAGGTATTAAGAAGTGTTTAAAAAGAGATAATAATGTCAAAGATGAAGATTTTTGTGAAATTTTTAACGATGCAATAATTGGAATTTGCGAAAACGAAAAAGAAATTTTTGCAGGGGCTGTCTCAGAACGCGTTCGGATTTTTGACGTTTCGGATTATTGACGTTCGGATTATCGACGCTCTACTGTACATATAGGCCTACTGTAACATTCCTTAAAAAAAAATGAGTTACCATATTTTTTTCTGTTCTTTAACTTTCAAAGATTTGTTTAAAGCCAAGTCTCGCCATTTTCATATGTTCATCAAGTCTAATCCCGTTGAATCTTTTTGCTGCTCAACATATTACTCGATACATTACAAATATTATATATTTTGCTCCCACGAAATTCAGTAAAGGTTCCGACAAAGCAACAGACGAAGAAAAAGAAACAAAGGGTGCCGCTTTTAAATTGATTTAAGAAAAAATACAGTTGCCGCGGAAGTAGCAGGGGAATCAAACTCACGCTCCCCTCCCCTGCCACAATACACACTGCACATTTAAAGTTGTGTCACCCAGCTTTATTTTTTGGGAATGAATGTTTGCGACTTTGGCCAGTTACAGTAATATGTGAGAGAAAAAACTCTGTTGTTCCATCGGATAGGGCGGTTAACCCGAGGCCGGTTAAGGGGATTCTACTGTAAAGAGAAATGGTTATTGTATTGTTTTACTTTCAGTAAAAATTAGGGGTCTGCGGGTACCCGAATTTTCGGGTTTCGGACGGATTTTTTTCACTACCCAATGGTCGGGCGGGTCCGAAATATACGTTAAAACTCGGTCGGGTATTTTCACGTACCCGATAGATTCGGGTAGTGAGAAATTTCAGGACCGATGAACTCGGGCAGTGAGGAATTCAGTACCCGATAAATTTGGTTAGTGAAGAATTAAAATAAATAATGAAATTTCCTTATATTTAAAAACAAAAAATGTCCAATCTTCTTTATTCTTATTATAATCCCAACAACGATCTCGACTCGACAAACGGAACAAAGATGGAATCAAAAATGTCACGTTGGTTAAAACAGCTAGTCATCTGTCGTTTACTTCAAGTCCCGTAGAAAACACAATAATATTATGATAAAAAAAAGTCAAATTACCTAAAGAGTAAAGGCACGACTTGTGTTTTATGTGCAAACACGACTGTAATAATATCGTCTTATTCGTCTTACTAATCCGTGCATAGGCACACTCGTCCAGCCTATTATTATCTATGTAGTATAATTCGATACTTGGGAAATGACTAATCGATAATTTTCTAGAATTTTTACGAGAGAGCCTTTTCTCCGACAAGTGACAACTAACTGCGATATGATATTAATTTGGCTTTCTAAACTAAGGTCAACATTTCGGCTTTCAAACAAGTATGTTACCAAAAATGAAATTCAAAGCCGAAATATCAACATTAATTTAGACAGACGGATACCTGGTCGGCGTAAAAGTTTCCTTAGTCATAACAGTTCATTCAAGACCATCTACAATTACATGTATTTGTAGATGGTCTTGGTTCATTTTTGTTTTACAGTCTGTGTTTTGCGATTCTGTGTTCGTTGAGGTTATAATGAACTTCCACTTCGTTTCACTCACATGGTTCATATCACGGTCAACTTTTGTTGTAGAACGGTCAGCATGTAGAACAGTTGGTATTTTTAAACCAGAATATTAAGAGAAAATAAGTTTTTAAAGTTTAACGTTACTGTATATGTGTTCAAAGTGAAAAATGAATTAGGCCTAGTGGTTTATTGTTGCAGTTTTTTTAGTTTTTTAGTTTCTACATTATTAAAAGGGTTTAATATGTTGTTTTGTAGTTTTATTTGTTAAGTTAATTACATTCAATTAATTACATCCATAAGTATAATTTGCTTTTATGAGTTGTATATTTTAGAATAAACATAACAATTTGTGTAAATAAATACCTTCAAATATTAAGTCAGCTCTTCTTACATTTACTGCACCTGAAATAATTATGCTGTTTATATTTATTTATTTAAAAGTTGTGTGTACGTGACTACGTGTACAATTTAGAATTTAATTTACCAATGTTAAAATTGCTAATTGTACATAAATCAAAATAATAACGTAGGAAATAGGGGCCTTTGTAATTGTGTATTTATGATTTTAGTATAGGTACATTGGTAGTATTTTTAGGAATAGAAAAAATACTTCAATTGGCCTAGGCTAATAGATTAGGTTGATTACTTTTATTAGTGACCTAATAACTTACTAAGTTACGATATAATATTTCTGAACTTGGTGACAAGTGCTAAATTCAGGGGAAAAAGATTTATTTTCTAAATAATCACTTCTTTGTGGTTTTGTTTACTACCCGACCCGAACCGAGTAAAACATTTCACTACCTGACCCGAGGGAAAAATTTCTCTACCCGACCCGACCCGACACAAGGGAAAAATTTCACTACCCGACCCGAACCAAAAAATCACTACCCGCAGACCACTAGTAAAAATAACTTATATCAGAAAATATGAAGATCATAAATTAATTTAATTATCTATATATATAAAAGCGAAATACCACTGACTCACTCATCACGATTTCTCAAAAACTACCGAACGGATTGAAATGAAATTTGGTATGTAACTTCCTCTAGGGCCATAGGTGCTCACTAAGAAAGGGTTTGAAAAAGTTCGAAATTTTAGGAGGGGTTTGGGAGGATCAAAGTTGTTAAAAAAGGATTTTTTCAAAACTTCCAAACGGATTGGAATGAAATTTGGTATGCAGCCTCCTCTAGGGCCATAGCTGCTTAGTAAGAAAAAGTTTGAAAAATTTCGAAAATTTAGGGGGGTTTTGGGGGGATCAAAGTTATTAAATCACGATTTCTTCAAAACTACCAAACTGATTGGGATGAAATTTGGTATGTAGCTTCCTCTAGGGCCATAAGTGTTCCCTAAAAAAGGGTTTTAAAAAATTTGAAATTTTAGGGGGGTTTGGAGGGTAAAAATTACCAAATCACGATATCTCCAAAATTACCGAACAGATTGGAATGAAATTTGGTAAGTAGCTACCTCTAGGGCCAAAGGCGCTTGCTAAGAAAGGGTTTAAAAAAATTCGAAATTTTAGGGAGGGTTTGGGGGGATCAAAGTTATTAAATCACGATTTCTTCAAAACTACCGATCGGATTGGAATGAAATTTGGTATGTAGCTTCCTCTAAGGCCATAGGTGCTCAATAAGAAAGGGTATGAACAATTTCGAAATTTTAGGAGGGGTTTGGGGGGATCAAAATTACTAAAATCATAATTTCAGATCTTTTATTATAATGACAATAGTGCTTTTGTTATTTAAGATCTATATATATAAAAGCCAAATACCACTCACTGACTGCACACTTAAAAAGAATACAATTACGTTAAAAAGGCTGAAAATACCAACCACCACGGGCAACGCCGTACGGGTCAGCTAGTTGTTTATAAATATACATAGTTTCAGTATCTTATAAGATAAGTAAAGAAATAAGTTTTACTGACAAATATATGTATAATAATTTGTATTTTAAAGGAATACTTAGATAATATTTAACACCTGTTGCAAATAGAAACACTAAAATATTGACGTTTGATTTTGAAAATATTTGCTCTGTTATTATCAGTAATTTATACCAAAGGATCACCTAATATCAAAGTTTTAATATTACAATATTAAACATTATTTTGATTACTTATATTAAAGGATTAAAATGAGGTAACTACCCTAAAACTACTTTCCTTTCCCTTGAGAATAGAGGTGAAATTTTGCTCAGTTGATTTTTATCCCTTTGGCATTTTGATCATTTGTGTTTAAGGGATAAACACCGGAGTACCAACCCCTAAAACAATAAATTTTCATTATTTTACTTACACCCTTTGAAGCTACAGTGCGAAAAATTGGTACATGTATTCCCTAAATGAGTGTTACATTACCATCTAAGGGTTAGAAATGAGGTAACTATCCCTTTTCAATAAATGTAAATTCCGCTAACTTCCTACAATGTAGAGAACTGAACTTTGACAATTCGTCTATTTTATAGTTTAGGCTATTTTCCCATTTTTATGAAAATCTTGTATGCGCCTTCATGAAGTTGCATATCTTACATATTATTATATAATTAGAAAAGCTGCTGCTAGGTTGCAGCATGCTACAGAATATGAAAGAAAACTGTACAGAAGATTGTTTCATAAAGTTTAAACCCAATATAGACTTGTTAACACGAAGCAATGCAGCAGTCCGAGTGACAGTTTGACTCCGACACCATGACTAATAGAATGTACCCGATTGGGAAGCCTTATGCTTCAACAAGATAGTTGTTTTTATTAAAGATTCATGTATGGTTTGTAGGTACTTTCACAAAATATAGCGCCATAAAAGTTTTTTTTTTTTGTATTGTGAGCGATTTCACGATGAACTGTTTTACTTCAGGAAAAGAAGCAGCTTTGGATAGTGAAGATTGGTCATGGAGACTTCATGTGCCACCTGGGAAAAGTGCCAACTATCACTTGCCTCCATTAGGACCTCCAGAATTGGGGCCACCTTATCTTCTCCCTCCTGTTGTCATTGCAATAGACATGTTCTATCCCGCTCCTGTCTTACAGGGTACAGTATATTTGCAGATTCAAAAAAAGTTATATTACTGCTATTTTTTATTTTATTTTAAACCAAAATTTTATTAAAATGTATTATTTGGAAAACTAATGAATGAATGATCATGTTCTATAACATAAGTCATTTACAGTTGATTCTCGATTGATTGTTTCCGGATTTGTTGTTTTTCTTCATGATTATTCAGATTTTTCGATCTCAATGAAAAGTCTTTAAAAACCATGTGTTTCAATAAAAACAATCTCTTCAGGTGCCGGAATTTGAACATATTTACTAAATTTTGAATTTAATTATTTGCATATAAAACTACTACAAACAATTGTGGTGGTCTAAACAGTCGTAATATGACTTTGAATTTAAAATGCTATTTTTAAATCTAAAAACATTCATGGGAACTTGAAACCAATCACGCTTATTTTGAGAAATATTGGGATGAAATAACAATTTGCATAAGTTGTCAATCATTTTAATGAGATTTAACAAAATAGTCCTGTAAAGCATTCAATAATAAATGACAATAATCAATTTTTTTAAATGTAAATAATAACAAAATTTTTTTAAGAAAAAGGCAAATTGTGTTGCTTTTATCTGTCTTGTCTTCGACTGACAGGAAGCATTAGTACAACTACAGATCATTTTATTTTTCATTCTGTCAGTTTGGTTTAATGTTCGCATATACTTTTTTTATAAGCCGTAATTTTCATAACATTTACAAAAATTAACATAGTGTATTTGGCTTCAAATTTAATGTTTGTGCTATTCATGTGAAATATTGTAGTAAATTTGTGCAATTATAACATTAATTGAATAGTAGAAATTGAATTTGGTTAACTGATTTACACTAATTTGACAAATTTTGAGAAAGTGATTACAATACGAATGAAACAAAAGGGGTATAAAATGCACAGAAAAACAGAAGCATTACTTATTTGGAGTTTGATACAAACAAGCCACCTCCTCTAGGCTTCCTTCTAAATAGTGTAAAAACTGGTTATTTATCACTTACTATCTGCATTGATGATAAGTTTGGATGAGGAAAGCTTAATTTTTCATGACAGAAATTAAGGTGTTTTTTGTCATCCTCAGACTCTTTTGAAAACAATGGACCGAGAATCTACTAAATTTTAGAATTATAGAATCAGTCTATATAATATTATAATATATAACCAATTTTGTTAGTTAATATAACCTCAATTTACATAAAATATATACATTAGTATGTTTCTTAAGCCATTAAGGTAGTCTCATGGTGGCATTTTTGGACCAAATGCTGAGGGTGGTATCGTGTTCTATGTTTATTCTATTACCGTCGTCGTCGTAGTTTTGTATAAATCCTCTGGTTATTACTTGTATTGTTTCAGCTGGTCTTTTAGAAACAAAATATTAAATTTTTGTTTGTTGCCAGCCTGATTTAGAGCATGTGTTGTATGTTGTCTATATTTGCGGCATTGTTTTGTTTATGGCCGAGCGAACTATTTGCTGTATCTTGATTATGCTTAAAGATGATCCTACTTTTTTTAATTCGTGTAAAAAACATAACTTGAAAATAATAATAAATAAGTCAAGTGAGATACCACTAAATATAATTTATAGTCAATTACTTTAAATTTTACAAATTTTTAAAGTTATAAATCTAAAAATAAATAAAAATAAAATGGCAATGTTTAAAAGAAAGTATTCTTTATACATTCAAAGAATACTAATTTAGTAAAAATAACTGAAAATTTCACTTATTTATCTTTAAAAATACCGTTTTTATAAGGCTGAAATGAAAAGCATGCAATTTTGACAAAATTAATTGCTGCAGCTAGTCCTGCAGAGGCTGAATAACTACTACCTCAATGGGTTAAAATATATTTGAATACATTCTAAATGAAGGACATTGATTTGATATGTTTTTTTGACATTTCTGATAATTATTGCAGAATTGAAATGGTCAGATGCTATAAACTTGTCGACATTTAATGGACGTTTGCTCACATTATCAGGAGTCCCAGAGATATGTATGTCTGTTACTAAGAAAGGTTTTACAACACATGTCAGTCTAATGCAAGCCAGCCATACTGAGATTTTAGCAGTTGATATCAGAGGACAACTTAGTAGAGATATAGCAGGTAATAACTAACAATCTATTATAAACTTGAGTAAACCCATTTATGTTATGAGAAGACATTAAATTTGACATAAGTAATTGAGTTGGTGGCTGGTTTATTTATAATCTCTTGCATAAAACGATATTCAATTACAGTAAGACCTCGATAATCCGGCACTCTATAATCCGGCAGACTCGATAGTTTGGCATCAATCATCTTGAAAATTTGCACTCATTAAAAATGGCAGTTTTTGTAATTATTGAGTGATTTAAGCCCGGTCTACACTGTCTGTTGGCTCCGCATCCGTTAAAAACAGTGTGTAAAAATCTACTGCTCAATAAACTTGTCCAACACAAACATTTCAATCAAAATGTCTCCTAAAAATCAATCCGATTCAAAACAATGTGCTTTCGTCGTCCTTTAAAAACGTTAAGGGACCTTTTAACACTGTCGTTGCTGACAGTATTTTGTTGAACGTATTCCACTTAATGAAGATTATTTGAACAAATTGAAGTCTTTGGAAAAAGATACATTGAATTTCTTGTAAATAGTTGTTCGATTTAAAACCGCTTTCAGGGTATCTACTAGTTCCCAGAAATAAAAATCAGTTACTTTTCAGTGACTTTTAGGGTAAAAATTAAAAATATCGAGTTTCTATATACAAAGTTTTTATTCTGTAAAACTTAAAATCACTTTTGACTTATGTCTACTTCTCTTAGTAATTCACCCAACTAGTGATACACGAAATGCGTGATGTTTTAGTCGATTGTTCAAACATCTCGAGCATCAAGCAATCGCGCATCACTACACCGCAACTTGTCTGCTCCGCTGTTTACTACTACGCCCATACTTCCGCTTACCGAACGCTGTTCCTGTTTATATTCATGTTTCGGCAAAAAAG
>JAGFPH010002607.1:35397-58645 GCA_018207615.1 Philaenus spumarius | reverse complement strand
GTAAAAATTAATATAATGAATCAATAATGGTAAATACAAATAAATAATAAATACTAATGGAGTATACAGAAAGTCATATGTGGATTATTATTTTTTTTTTTATTTAAGAGTTGAACGAAGGTGATTTTAAGGTTTAAGGTTTTCATGAATAAGTTTTTAAGGTATAAGGTGAGTTGTAGTTTAAGGTGTAAAGTGGAGCTTAAGGTTGATGTTGAGGTGTAATTCTACGTTGGAGTTAAGGTGAGATACATGATGTATGGTGATTTTATTTATGGAGGTAAAGGAGAAAGAGGTGTTTCTTGGTGATTTAAGATGTTATGAGCGACGATTTTTTGTATTGAAGGTAAACAAGTAAATGAAGTGAGGGAGAGGTGATAATAATTAAAAAATAATCCACATATAGCATTTTATTTAATTAGAACATTTTTTTTAATTTTTTGCAACTTTTATCGAAAACCCATTTTTTTTTAACAGTTCATATATTTATATTTTTTATTTTTGTAACCTTCAGTTTCAGTAACATATTTTGTATGACATCCTTTTACCCAAGTTGAAAAAAACCAAAACTTTTTCATATATTTTCAAAATGGTCTGTTTAACTTTTTTAGTGTAAAATATTTCAAAAACCGCTAAACTAAGGCAAATACATTTTTTAATGTTTAAGTTATACATACAGAAAAAATTTAAAAAACTTTCATAATCACGAAACACTTAGAACACAGTTTGACATACATAGCTGTTTATCTTCACCTATTTGATTATCTAAAAATCTTATCTTGGTTTGGAAAAAGATGTAGCTCCTACATGTTGGTGATTCTTGATGGGTTTTGAATTGGGACTATTTAGTCATATAAACTGTTTGAATTAAACTCAAATTTATCAATCATTATTTTATATTGGTTAATCTTGTTATGTTTAAACATTTCATATTCTTCCATCTTTTTACTTTTATAAATCTAATAACAAATGAAATGTAATAAATTTTTAATATCTGTGATGTCAAACTGTGTTGTAACTTTAATAATCTAGTAAGTGTTTATACATTGTAACGTGCTGTCGCTTGCCAGCCGTTTACAAACAAAATTTATTAATAAAAAATGAAAAAAAAATAAATCAAATTTTGACAAGTTTTTTCTAAGTTAATTTAATTAAAAAAATAACCTTTTGCTGCGTAACAATTACTTGTAATCTCATATTTTCAATTATATACCTTATTTTATTTATGTAATTACTAATTCAATTAAACAAAATTATATTTCCCTTAATCACAACAATAACAATCAAACATAACCCCAAAATTGAAAATAGGTTATGTTATAGTCAGATCTGTGGTTGTCACGGCTGACTACCAAATCTCTGTTACGCAGATTGGTTTATACATCTGTGCGTTCGATTGTCAACTACTGGGCCCGTGATTCTAAGATGACGAGATCTGTGTTCTGTTCACAGATCTCCTCTCCCAGAATCACAGACTGCGGCCACAATCGACGCTATTTTATTTTTCTTAATGCTACACTGACTCTATTTTTCTAACAAGGTTCATTTTACCATGAAGTACTTCTAGGAAGGGAAAGGACTCAAATTAACGAAACATAATAGTTGGCATTAAGTTTTTAATGCCCCATTTTAAATCTCAAACACACAAAACAAGTTAAATAGAATTGGCAAACCATCGTTAAGATCAGTAGTTCAAACACTCAAACATTCATTCTTATTATTATTATTACTAAATTTAAACATACAATAATTTAAAACACTAAAACTTTGAAATGCAGACTTAAATATAATTATATCTTTTACTTACGTACGTTTTGTTTATAGTTCATGCACTCTAACAAAAAAAAACTTACAACACATTGAAATGATTTTATATTAATTTTATCCCTTATTTAAATTTTCCCCTTTAAAGATTGTTGTTCGTAGAACTTTAGCCTCACTGAATTTATTTCACTTTGTTCTTTATATATAGTTTACATCGGAAACATCTTTTCACGTGGTTGCAACTCCCGCCTGTCCGCCATTAACTCATTATAAGCCGCCACGCACCTCTGAAATTTGCAAAGTCAAATTACTTTGTTTTGCATCGTACGATTTCCGCCATTCAACACTTTTCCTTCACAGCACTGTCTTTACTAATGTTTAAACATAACTCAATTGTATTTAGTCTTTAAACACCGCAAAATTTTACTTGTGAAATCATTTTACCACCACCTCGCCAAACACATCTGTCCACTCAGACCTATCTGCAACAAGTGAGAGAAAGGCATGGCTTCAGCCGGCTACCTAATGCACACGATGACGTCATGTCACGTGATCTGCTTCAACCAATCATGATTGTCTTTGTTGAGGCTAAAGTCTGTTTTATTCCACATTGCACCCGTTGTAGAGGCTATATTATGATGACGTATCTCCTTTATTTTTAAAAACATATCTAAGTTCTTTATATCTTTTACTTTTGGTTTGTTACTTTATAAATGCTTTTTTATGATTGAAATATTATGAAATTAAACTTGTCTGCATTCCCCATTTGAATTTCTATGTTTATTATTTTTTATAAAAATGTGGTCTTTTAAAATAGGCTAAATCATCCAAAATTTACATTGCTACTCCCTTTACGTTATACCCCTGTTTACTTAATTAAAACCCTGAAACTCACATATATTACAACATACTTTAATATATAAGTGTAAATGCTAAAATGTGCATTACAATATTATGTTTCAGGTGCTGTGGGCAGTATTGTACATCACCCTCTGCAGTATATGATATCAGATGATCCAGACCGAAGTCTTGTAAATAGTATAGGATTAGGGTTGGTAGGCATGATAACAAGACCTCTTAGTGGAGCTGCTGAGTTAGTAGCTTTGACTGGAGAAGGTCTTTTGTCTGGAGTTGGTTGGAGTAATAATCCAAGGGTAATGTACTTTTAAATATTTCTTACAACATTTACAACAATATTTCTACTTTGCCTTTTTGAAATGTTTTATTATATTTGAATAAGTATTAAAACAACTAGCTGGCCCGATTCGGCTTTGCACGGATAGACAAATCACAGTTAAATGTTATTAACAAAAAAAATATATTACACTATGTATTTCTTAAGGGGATTTTTAGTAACTTTGACCCCGAAAACCCCCCCCCCCTAAGATTTTGATTTTTTTTAAACTCTTAGCCAGCATCTAAGGTCCAAGAGGAAGCTACATACCAAATTTCATTCCAATCCATTCAATAGTTTTAGAGAAATCGTAATTTAGTAACTTTGACTCCCCCCAAACCTCCCTAAAATTTCGAACTTTTTGAAAACCTTTCTTAGTGAGCACCTATGGCTCTAGAGGCAGCTACATACCAAATTTCATTCCAATCCGTTCAGTAGTTTTAGAGAAATCATGATTTAGTAACTTTGACCCACCCCTCCCAAAAAAACCCCCCCTAAAATTTCGAATTTTTTGAAAACCTTTCTTAAGGCTCTTCTTTACCTTGAAGAAAACTCCAAAGTTTACAGTATGATTTTAATGAAAAGGTCTGACTCAAGCCGCAAAATCGTTGAAACATGCATTCGTAATAACGTGTTTCGGAGATTCTATTTATAAATTAATAATCTGGGAAACTACTTTAAGTTATAAAAAAAGGCTTTATATTTTTTACGTGTTAGCTTAAAATATGGAAATTATTGCTTAAAACTTCCAAATAATGCATTAAAAATAATCAATTTTTACTCAGTTAAACTGCTGATTAAAAGGAGTTGCTGTCGATATCTTTCAATTATGAGATATAAGACAAAAGCACATAGCCTTTAAGAACAATTTAAGATGTTTTACAACTTTTTAGGTTGAAAAACAGCATCCGAAACACGTTAGTACGAACTGCATATTTTTGCTATTTTACGCAAGGTATAGAGCACCTTAATGAGCACCTATGGCTCTAGAGGAAGCTACATACCAAATTTCGTTCCAATCAGTTCAGTAGTTTTTAAGAAATCGTGATGAGTCAGTGAGTGAGTGGTGTTTGGCTTTTATATAATATATTGATTGAATCCACCATTTTAAGCCATTGTAAGCTCTGTACTGTTAAAAAGAGTTTTTTTATTTCGAGTGCTGGTATTTATTTTAATGTTAGTAATTGCATACAAATATTTTTCACAAATTAAACAATATTTCCATTATGAATTGTGACCTTATATTGATAATGTATACTGTGTACCTTATGTTAAAGCAATTATTATTAACCAGTTATTATAACCAATTGTTGTAACTATCATGTTGTTGATGACAAATACATCAAGCACACGGAGCACTAATACATTATACACAAACAAATAAACTTAAATATTAGTACATGACTTTTATGAAATTACCACACTGTTAATTATATGCAATCAAATTGTTTTATAATCACTATGGCTCAACAATAACTGAGTAAAAATAATTTAAACAAAACATACACTTCACTCTGTATACATGCATTTGTCACAATAGGGATGAGATGACCAACATTAGTAAAGTAGAACTTCTAGATCCATTATACCGGGTATCCGAAAAGTCTGGAAACTGCTTAATTGCAGCTAAACAGGTTGCATAGGGATTAAATGTAATTGATTACTGTACCAAAGAAACTATTCTAAGATGTATCTGAAATTTGTATATTTTAAAATTTAATTCTAGAAAAGGTAATATAAACATCTGGTGTGCACATCACACAACTTTCCTTACCAAAATAGATGCTGTATCAATTACCAAATTTTTCGAGCGAGAGATTGATGATACCATTTTCGAGTTAATAGGAGTATCCGTTTCGAAGAAAGCGGTACTAACTTCAAAACGGTTAATCCCACGGACCTGATTTTGGTCTCAATCGATTTCTCACCCCCAAAAATGTCAAGGTCGATACCAAACACGGCTAGTTTATAAAAAGTCATTTTTGCCCCCAAAAAAGGCGTTTTTGGGGTCAATTTTTGAAAAAATGGAAAAAGTTGAGTGGGGTATCTTTTTTGACATTCTTTTGGACGCTGAATCGAATGAGACCATTTTCAAGTCGATAGGACCAGCCATTTCAGAGATACAAACAAAATAACTTGCGTTTTTGTAATAACTTTTTTCAACGAATTTTTAAGGGTATATAGCGTACATAGCGTGTTAAGGGGGTCAGAGTAGAGTATGTTAGCAAAGTTTAATCAAAATCGTTAGAGGGGTTTTGGAGTAAATACCAAAAATGTGCTAAAAACTGGTCCCACGGTAAGACACCACCTCCGATTTGCTTCAAATTTACATGGGTTTAATTGTTTACGTGTTTGAAGATATCCTGTAAATTTCAGTTCAATCCGTCCAGCCGTTTGCCCTGTGCACTCCGGACACACACACAGACAGACCAATTGCCAAAAATGCATTTTTTGGACTCAGGGGGCCTTGAAACGTAAAGATATTATGAAAACTCGACATCGAATTTTTGGGTCGATCGCAATACTTACCTTACCTAGTATTGGGTAAGGAAAGTAAAAATGTTATTAATACTTCTAAAAAGAATGAATCCCTTACTTGAATTTTTTAAATTGAAATCTTGAAATTTTAAAGATTAAAATCTAAAGAACGGTTGAAGATATCGTTAAACGGTTTTCACCATTGCTTTTCTCGTTAAATTTCACATCGAAATGATGTGCTATATGGGGATGTACTAATAAAAAAAAGTTGAATGCAATATGATGGCGGACAAAAATTTCAGATAATTCTAATAGGTTTTTGGTACAGTAATCAATTACATTTAATCTGGTTAACCTGTTTAGCTGTAACTAAGCTGTTTCCAGACATTCTGAACACCTGGTATAAAAGTAAAAATTCTAATTATTTCAAGATATCTAAAACATTCGTAAATAAGGGATAGCCTATATTGCTAAAAGTAAATTATATGGAAATAAAATTAAAAAATGCTGTACATAATATGTTTATTTTATTTTATAATATCGCTCTTTCTAAAAATGTACATAAATTGAGTAAAAAGTTAATTAAACCAAGAACACTAAATTAATCTTTTACTTTCCTGATTAAAATTCTTAATCTAAAACTTCTCTTCTTAAAATAGTTTTTTTTATTGTTCCCTGAAAGTGAGTAATTTATTATAAGATAAATGGTGGATTAATTTTAGTAAATGTAATTTCAGGCCAGACATCAACCTGTAACCGAGCATGGTCAGTGTGGTACAGACTCGGAACTTAAGTATTTGTGGAAATTGTTATTACCTTCTGAACAGTTGCTACTGGTGACAGAAGCTTCGACAGAGTGTTACGAACCAGTCACTTTGCTTATTACGAATAACACACTTTATGTTGTCAACACTGAACTAGACATTGTTGTACGGGCTGCCAAGTTAGTGGAATTAAAGGCTGATTCAAATAGAAGTGACCCAACATTAGTAGCTTTTCATGTGCAGGCTCCTCATAACGAGGTTTGTATAGTATTGTTTCAAGTTGTTTTAGGTAGAAACGTTTATTGTTTGGGGATATGAGAGAGAAGAAAACTGAAGGACTAATGACAATAAAAAATATGAAACAAATAGTTGAGAAAAATTTGCTTATAAAGTCAAAGTTCTCTGACTTTTGTCTGACTTAAGTAAAATTTAAATACTTTTGATTTATTTCAGAATATTTTACAAATGTTAAGGAATATTTTCGAAATTGTTATAATTTTGAGAGAGTAATGTAACTGCTTTGTTGAAGGCTAATTATTATTTTTGTATAACAATTACTTGATTAGCAGTTTTCAAACTTTTGACTCTGTGTATGTAAGGACACCTTAAATTAAAAAAAGGGATGTGATTAAAATTAGGAGTTGTGGTTTTATTTATTGAGTTAATTTTATATTTTCTGCTGTAGGAGGAAGCATTATCACGCAGTAGAGTTGCAGAATTTGTCCGTGAAAGTCAAAGAGTTTTAATAGGTGAATTGTCTACAACCAACCTGTATACTTCTGGAGCAGAAAACGTAGAACTTTGCGATCCACCTCTACAATTTTATATCAGTCCACAAGCTCGAGACCATTTCCTTGCTGTACTTTTATTTGTAACTCGTCATGCGAACGGACGCGGCTTTCCTATTATAAGCTGATTTCAACAAAACATTTAAATGTAAAATTTGTAGAGTGTAACTATATTGTATAGTAAACATGTAAATATAAAAAAAATTTACAATCGGTGATATAGCTTTATAAAATGTTTGCATATAATGGTATTATGGTGTACATATTTATAACATTCCAAAATTATAATTTTGTTTGTTAAAAGATTTTATAAATGAGCAGTATTCAATACATTTTAATGTAGATAAATTATGAATGTAAATAAAAATAGTGTATGCAGGATAAAATGGCTTCATTTCTTCTAAATTACATTAGAAATAAATAACTTTTGCTCTCCTTAATAACCTCCTTTCTAAATGCCTTTACTCTGCATGTTAGTTACTCTAATAAATACCAGAGGAAGCAGCCTAGCCAGTAAGCCTAATATCAGGAAGTAGGTTCATCCCATGCAAACTGCAGCAGACTCTACGATAACAATAACGTCTCACTATTCCCTCTTAAAGTTAAACTTGTAATATACATTTGTAATTGGGGTAGGACTTTATATTTTATCAATATGTCAATGATAATCAGTCACTATTAATGCTAATTATTGTGTTTATGATTATTAATTTAGACATTACAAAGTTTTTATAGATCTAGAATTCCTCATTTACACCTACTTTTAGAGATATTAAGCTTCCTATTGATAATAAAATTGTGTTTTTAAAGAGGAAAAGATTAGCCAAAATTTTGTTTCACATATAACCCTACTAAAAATAGTTTTTTATGTAGATTTTTATAAAAGTACCTATTGTAATCGTTACCTAAAATTCTGGAGACTTCTGGAAAATATCTAATTATTTTCCGTACTGTCAGGGATATATTGGTCATCACAAATATCCCAATAACCAATATAATTAACATCAATAATCAAACAATAAATAAATATTTATTAATGGCATTAATGAAGGAATATTATTAATCAAAACTACAAAGCTATAGAAACAAGTCATGCAGTTGATGTAAAGTATTAAGTAACCAGGATGTAACAAAGATATGCTGTATTTAATTTCTTCAAAGCTCAACAAGGGTAATTCCATAATATGATTTAATTTAGAGTTTGCCGAATTATTCAGTGACGCTAAACAATTGTATTTATCTCAATTTTATAATACTATCTGAAAAAAATACACTCACCTGCCATCTGTTGCAGTTTTTGTCAACTAATATTAATAATACAGTAAAACCCCTCTTTAATGGACAGATTTTTAAAATCCCGAGAAAAAATCAAAGAAATCAAGCTATTCTTACCCCCTGCTATTATAGAACAGACCCCCTCCATACTGGTCATGGACAAGGCATTTGTTCCCCATCACCAAGTCTAACCCCTCGTACGGACAAATAATATCAGTCAAATTGTATAAAAATTCTCACTGTGATAAACCATACAAGTGTTTAATGACAATAATATACATGTGTTGTGAAACTCTCGCCGATGGATTGTATACAGTACAAGTGTATTTATATCTAACGAAAACTCTCGCTATTGTAATGGATAAAATAAAAGTTTGTGTTAAGTTTCTCCTTTGTTCTCAGCTCAGTTTACTACTACAAGTGTTATAGCGTTATTCGTCGCTTGTGTTTACATCGCTTGAAGTGTTCAATATGCCGCCTTTAAAATCACGTAAATCTCTTACATTAAAGCAGAAAATCCAGTTTAAAAAATCTATTTTAAACTTACATTAAAATAATAGACTATTATAACGAAAAAATAATGAAAAAGGATTTATATTATCTAACGATCTGATTATTCACCAAGAACATCAAATGACCTGGGCTATTTGATAAGCACAAACCTCAATAATTACAAGTTTTTATAAAACAGATGCGAAAATAATGTATGTACTAAACAATTAAGTTACTTAAATGTATATAGACTTTCATATTTACATATTTTATCTGTTTTTTACCTAATAAATTAGTACATAATTTACGTAGAACCTTGTCATGGCGTTTTTTTATACATAACCTGCTTTTTTAAAACCCCTCTCCAAAGGACACCCCTCTATAAGGGACACTTTTCTTGGTCCCAAGAGTGTCCGTTATAGAGGAGTTTCTTTCACTGTACTATTAAATTCACAACTTGTCACTTTTCTTAGTGATATATGGCACAATTAATTATTTTACTTGCCTTCAATTTAATAACACTAAAAAACCTTATGTGCTTACCATCAGTTGTGATTTTGGTCAACTACAGTTAATATTCATATTATTACTAAATACAGAACTTGTCACTTATTTTGAGGCTGCACAATTTTATTTTTTTAGTTTTATTTACAGTGACTAGATAGAGACAGTGTGGCCAAGTGAGGTCTTGTTTCCTATTGGCCGGCAGCCATGTTTTTCCTAAACTCTTATCTGTTTCTATTATATTTGTTAAATTTTTGCACGAAAAAAACAGAATATACTTTTTAAGAAGAAACACAGTTTTTATTATTTAATTTCAATATAAATATCAAACTGTAACAATTAAATCGCTTGTTTTTCCATTTATAAAAAAAACAAAGAGGTAATTTCTCTTATAATTACAAAGAGATATAACACTAATCTTTACATTATAATTCTGAGCAGATGACATTACTTTTAGGAAAAACATGGCTGCCACTTTTATATGGCCACACTGTCTCTATCTAGTCACTGTAGTTTTATTTACAGTGACTAGATAGAGACAGTGTGGCCAAGTGAGGTCTTGTTTCCTATTGGTCAAAATGTCGGTAGCCATGTTTTTCCTAAATTCGTATCTGTTTACATTACATTCATTCACGTTCACATATTGTAAAAGCGACTTTACCGATTTTTTAACAGATATTTGTTAGTTTATACTTTAAAATAAACGTAATAGTTGTTTTAAAGCGATTTGTGTTGAAGTATGTGATATTGCACCAAATTAATAAGGAAATGACAGCAGATTAGGCTACTCCCGCCACTCTACGGAATCGTTTCAGCGCGCATATTTCAGAGAAAGTACATACCAAAAGTCTTTTGTTTACAACATTTTAAAAAGTTCATAACATAGGCTAATCCTTTTTATCAATAGAAAAGATAAATGCAATAAATATTAGTATTACGCAATTTTAAGAACTGTTTTTGGCCCAAACCTATAATTTCGTCCGTGTTAGCCCTACGTTTGTTTATAGTTTTCAAATTAAATTGTCATCGTTATTTTTTCTTTCTTTTAGTCTTGGTGAAGGTACAATCTAAGGCAAGAATCACATTAATAAGTAGGCCTAACTGAAATAATGAGGGAAATTAATAATGAAACCTGTTTTTCGGCTTTGAATAACTTAAACTTGAAAATCTTGAATTGCCTAACCTCAAAATCAAAGGATTGTAATTTCGATGTTAAATTGTTGTTAGAGACATTAATTTTATTATTAGCTTTCAATTGAAAAAGAAATAAATTAGTTAGTTAGGAAAGTTTTAATTGCTTCGCTTATTAAAAAAAAATCAGATGGAAATAAATGCATTGTAAAAATCTGAAAGTTTAACTTTGAAAATATTTAATTTGTAAAATTTATTCATTGATAAAAAAGGCTAATTAACAACAGGATAATAATTAAAAGACAATTGGTTTAGTTTTATACTGTTGCTAAGTTTATATGTAGCTGTGATTGTAAAATATTTTGTTAGAATGTAGCCTACTATGATCCTGTTCTGTGAAAATATTATCTCAGAAAAATTTTAATTTTTAAAACGAAAATGTCTATAAGTTGAGAATTAAATTTAATTAAAAACAATTTCATTATGACCAGTCAAATACTTTTTCAGATAGCTACAAATTATTGAAAATTTGGTTCCTTGAAAATAATACAAAACCTTAACTTTTATTCAAATAAACCGCATAAATAATGTAATTGAACTTCAAAATGTTTTTTTTTTAACGTAGAATTGAACAAAGAAAATAATAGTGCAACTTGTTTTGATATAGCTTTATTAGTTTGTAATTAACGTCAGTAGGCTCAACTATCGGCATAGGCTAGTAAAAAATGTGATAGTACGCTAAATCATTATTTTTTATAGGTTATTTCATTTTAAACAACTTATCTGCTTTCTAACTACTTTTTAACATTTCAAAAGTTGTTTACGAGGCCTTTATGAAATAAAACAAAAGGTTTTATAAATATTTTGAAAATAAATTACATTATACTTTATGGCAGATAGTATTACTTTTAGGAAAAACATGGCGGCCGCTTTCATGTGGCCACACTGTCTCTATCTAGTCACTGTAGTTTTATTAAATTGCTTCTGCTGCCTTACGGGTTAATAGTGAACTACAAACAGTATTCTTATTACGACTAAACATAGAACTTGTAATTTCTCTAGGAGAAGCAGGACTTTTTTGTCAGCACAGATACCACCTAGTGAGATTTTGAAGAACTATATTCAGACAAGTTCTGTATTTAGTTGTAATATGAATATTATTTGTAGTTGATAAAAATTCTAACAGATGGTAGATGCATGCGGATTTTTAGTATTAATAGTTAATTTTTTTTTTTTTTTTTGAAGTATAATACTGTAAGTAAAATAAAAATATTGTGCCATCTCGCTGAGAAAAGTGACAAGTTCTGTATTTAGTCGTAACATAAATATTAAATGTAGTTAATAACAATTCCAACAGATGGGAAATGCATGCTGTTTTTATAATGTTCAAAATTAATTTTACAGTACCTTCTCTAACGAGAGGTCTGTCTAAATGCATTTTTCCGCCTAAAAAAAAAAATTTTAAAGTAAAATAAAATTGTGCCGTCTCACTGAGAAAAGTACAAAGTTCTGTATTTTGTCGAAACGTCACTATTAGCTGTAGTTGACGAGAATTCCACGAGATGGTGGATGCATGTGGGTTTTTGAAGTGCACACCGCGGCGCTATGTTTGCTGGCGGTGAATTTAATTTTACCGTCACGCATTTTCTGAAACGCTATATTCATTCACGCTCTACAACAGCTGTTCGTAAAAATTACGCGAACGGAGGAGTATGAAATTCGGCACGCTTAAAGTTTAAATGATGAAGAAGTGCAGAAAGCTAATATTTTTTTATATAACAATAATGCATCAGAAATACATAAAATTAAAATTAAACACACAAAATAATTTAGGTTAGGCCTAGACTGATGAACCAACACATGGTTCTCCGTTATTATTTAAGACAAAGTTGCATTCTCGCATTTATTTATGTCTCCGACGCATATCCGCAATTATTTAAGGTCCCATTGCATCTCCGCAAATATTGAAGGGTACTTAGCATCTCCGCAATTATTTAAGGGTCTGCTGTAGTGGCAGCCATCTTGGATTTTTATCCCATAAGAGCAATGTTAAATTTCAAACCATTTATTTCGTTTACTTTTTATCATAAAATTGTTTGCAAGGTCTCATTTTAAGCACAGTCACAATACGCATCCGTCTTGCAATTTACATTTTTTTTAAATGCTTTTGATTTTGACATTTTGTAAGTACAAAGTTTGAATTTTTTTCCTAACACAATAAGAAATTAATAACGAAAAATAATTTGCAAGAAGGATCCGAAATTTTATAAAGAATATTCAATTTTTTTCAACACTCAATTACAAAAGACAGACCTATAAAATGGTTTGAAATGAGGCAATGTCAGCGCAAGAAATTGCACTGTTTAGATAGGGATATAGTGAGAGGCGTTTGCGTTCCGGTGGATTTCTCGTTTACTGGAGCAGACCCTTAAGTTACTTTATTTCTTAGTTATAGAAATTATTACAGATTAAATATTTACTACGTGTAAATAGGCTAAATGTTTCAATTTAAATTGCCTCCTTGATTTATTTTGAAGAAAAAATACAATAAACTTGGTAAAGCGATCGATTTTTTTAGAAAGGGCTAGCAGTTTTCATCATCAAATCTCATAAATACGTTTACGGCCTACATTTTTGTTTGAATCATCCTATAATTATTTTTTCTTCGTGCAATTTTTCAACTTTCTTAGGCCTTTAAAATGTACTTCCACAAGTTGGGTTCTTATATACAAATTTTGAGTTGCCCCAAACATTTTCAGGGGTCGGGTGGTCCTACATATTAAAAAGTGCCTTCTCTAGTCTTATAAACATTCACGATTTTATTCATCTTCACTTGTTGAAAAGTTCTTGAGTCGTTTTGGTATTTTTAACACCCAGAATAGATTAGGTGGCGTCAGTCTGTATTTAATTTTATAATTTAAGTTGAACTAAAAGAGAAGGTTAAACTTCGATTAACTGACTGTCAAAATAATAATGATAAATTTAAAATTGTATAGGAAACTTAGTTAAATGTTTCGACATAATGGTGAACATGATCACGCCAAAATATTTTGTTATCAATTTTAGTAGCCAAAAATGGAAATAATTTTGAAGTTGATATTGCGCCATTTAGAAAATCGCTGCAATCATCATAATTTGGTGTGTAAGCTAATTTGGACGAAAGCTCATAATACTAAAGGTTAATATTTATTCAATAAAGATTCATTTGATGTAAACCAATTAGGAATATTTGGTAGGCTAGTGATTAACTGTCTTATATTATCATCTTGCTCGTTTAATAAGGGCAGCTGTGAATTCCCAGGTACTGGACTTTTTACTATTAGGAGTTGTCAAACATGCACAGTAACAAAGCATTTGCAAGGTTGTAGGGCTTATCAACCGAAAGTCCAGTACCTTAAGAATTTCAGAGGACTTAGTTTTACTTTTTTTATACTAATTACTATGTTTTATAACTTAGATTGAGTGACCTACTGGATGAAATCCTCGTAAAAAATAACAAATGTGTCATCTTTAACATTTCAATGTTAATTAAATGGGGAAAATTTATAACTTTGATTGGCCATTATGTTGGATAAAGTCATCATACAGACCTATGGTTTGCGCCAATCGTCTTCAATAAAGGCCTTTAAAATGAGGTGTCACTCAATAGGGTTTCTCATTTAAAATTTTCGACTTACTCCCAAAATACCCCATTTTGGAGGAGGGGTTGAAGTTTGCGATACGTCAAAAAACTAAATTTTTGTTCATTTTGACAATCCCCAAAACAAATCTGTCTATTTCCATTATAAAAAAAAATAATGGGGGGGCTTTTGGGACACCTGGTATGAATAAATACTTTAAATGCGTATAAGTATTTATATACATATAACTTTTTGCATACTGTCTTTTATTGCCACATGCCGAATCCTAAAATGGCATTCATAAAATGAGTATTTTTATTATTCAAGTCAAAATAGTAATAATAACTCAGGAATAGAATGTCAGGTACATTTTTACTTTCTCACTATACATAATAATAATACATAGTGAATAATAATGTATTATCTGAAAAATAATACATAGTGAATAATACATAATATAGAGAAAGTATAGTGATCGCAAAAAAATCGATGTTGAGATTTTTGAGAAAATATCTGTTTTGGGACCCCCTGAGTCCAAAAAAGTGTTTTTTTACAAAATGTACGTCTGTATACAAAGCTAGAGAGAAAACTATTCGATCGATTTCGAACAAATTTGCACCAAACATGTCAATTAGACCTGTATAGATGCACGAAAAACGGTTTTGAACATTTTTTAAAAACAACCCCCTTTTTGGTCAAAACCCCCCCAAAAAATAAGTAATTATTTTTATAAAAAAACGGCTCTAACAATTTCGATAAAAGTTTGCTTATTTGTAGCCCTTAATGTACCCTACCAAATGCAAAAAACCGCATCTTTCTAAAAATTCTTGTTTAGCTAATCATAATTATAATAATAGTAACTGATTTTTGGGGTTTTTTTGGCCTAAAAGGGGGATGTTTTTCAAAAAATTTCAAAACATTTTTTCGTGAATCTATACACGCCCTTGTTTGATGCAAATTTGTTTGAAATCGATCGAATAGTTTTCTCTCTAGCTAATAATAATAATATTTATTAGTTACTCTCCTACTTTAATATGTATCCCTTCTCTTACTTTAATACAATTATGAAGTCACAGTGAATCTGTTTAATAATTTAAATATGTTTGTGAGAAAGTATGTGCCAGTTTTTGGTGCCGTTTATTTGTATTTAAGATTTATTGTAATTCTGCACAACTCAGCTCAAAGACTTCAATCTAAAAGAGGCCTAAAATGCAATTTCAGAAAGTTGCAACCTCTACGTAGGTTTTCTTGTCCCACCAAGGTTTTTCTTGAAATCCCATCCATAAACCTTTCCATTTTCCGAAAAAATATTAAATGTGTAATTTTATTGGTTTTAAGTGTGTTAAATAATATTGTGTTGTGGTGAGTATTATAGTGCAACAGCTGATTTATTATTAGTGAAATCTCTCTAATATAAATTAGACAGCTGATCAAGTTTTTGACTTATTTTTCTGTAAACAACAAAAAGTAACCTGTATGAAGTAATTATTAAAGCTGTATAAGTGTGTAGACCTATTCATTTTTACTTTCTCCCCCTACACCATAGTATATGGAGAAAGTATTGTATTCGTCAAAATTTTCGAGTTTGAGTTTTTGGTGGAAATATCCGTTTTGGGTCCCCCTGAACCTAAAAAAGTGGTTTTCGGAGTGATGTCTGTGTGTGTGTCTGTATGTGTGTCTGTGTGTCTGTGTGGATGTTATCAGACCTAGAGCCTAAACCAGTCGTCCGATTTTGATGAAATTTGGTATGGAGGTACTAATCCACGGTATCTCCAGGCGTTTTTTTTTTCATTTTTGTGAATTTTGGATTTTTAAGGGTAATTTTCCCATAAAAACCCTTCAAATAATGGAAAAATCAACTTTTCTCAAAAACGGCTCTAACGATTTTGATTGAAATTTTATAGTTTATTAGGGACCTAAAGTACTATAAACTATAAAATTTTAATCAAAATAGTTAGAGCCGTTTTTGAGAAAAGTTGTGTTTTCCATGGATTTTTATGGGAAAATTACTTTTTATTAAGTTCCTATAATGAGGGAGAAAATATGTGTCAGTTTCTTGATACCGTTTATTTAACTTTGTGATTTTGATCAGTGGTAAAATATTCATTAACAATAAGGTAACAAAATGATCAAATTTGAAAATGTAATTCGATAAGTGTTTCTGACGTGTGTCTATAACTTCGGTTTATAACTTCGGGGTAGCATTTATTTGTTTGTAGTTTAGGTTTTTTCTCTATATTTTTTTTTATAATATACATTTTTGGAAAAAAGAATAAATATTTTTATTTTGTAAAAGAAAAAACAAACAAATAAATCAAATTAATTTATTCTGATTTGTGTAAATCAAAACTAACGAATTCCTATAAAATGCAACTCTTAAAGTGAAAATTAATTGTTTATTACTTTCCCACGTTTCTTTATACACCTTTAACTGTAATAATGATCAAGTTAGACATCAAATTTGTCAAACGTAACGGCTAACTTAAGTTGAGTATAATTTTTCTGTTAATGCTACCGATGTCTTATTATTTATACTATAGAACCATAATACTTCTAGAGGATGGAACCAAGTCAACTAATATAATTTATGACGACGCTATGCTTGCACTCATTTATGTAGCTCCTAGCAGATGCAATTATTTTTATATTTTCACCCTATCTATGCTTTGGGAGTATGAAGTGACATCCTCCGGACGTCCGCCGACAAGAACACAAAGTAGACTGTATGAACTCTTTCATTTACCTGACTAAATACATTCAAGGACTTTGTATAGGCCTAGTAGGTTTGTTCTTACCATAGGCGTAACCAGGGGGGGGGGGTTTGGGGGTTATAACCCCCCCCCCATTGAAAAAATATTTTGGACTTTGTTTATATTAAAATACCTTACTTGTTTTCAACACCTATGCAAATGTTAAGCTACAATAAATTGTCAATATATTGCTGACATTATCTTTGGTTGAATTGGACACTGACACTTTATTTTATATAGATGCAGTGTAGTGTATCAAAGTATAGTGTTCTAAAGGCAGCACACGGCGTTTTCCGCCACAGATTATTTGCCGTCGCCGGCATATCAACAGTGGCGCGAATGAGAGTATTAGAGCATACACATTTGTCGGAAAAATAAACTATCTGTTTATTTGCCGCTGACGGTAGCTGTGCAGCCGCTCGCTGCCATTACAATCGATGGATTTTCCATCTCTCCGCCGAAACAGTGGCGAATGTGACCAAATACACGCCAATTTTCCTTATTTTAGTTTTTTTTTCGTAGAATACTATCCTTCAGCCGCGTGTGCAGTTCGTCAAATGACGAAACCGATATTCTAAAATAATTGAAAAATGTTTCTTCTAGTTCTTCAAATCGGGAAACACAGTGTAGAATGCTCCAAAATCTTTTCTTCTTTTATTTATTGATTTGACGAACGAAAATAAGTATATTTTTTGCTTCCTTTTCAACCGGTGATGGAATAACAATAAAGCGAGAGCTGCTCTCTGTTCATTTCAATAAAACATTAAAAGAAATAATACATTACATAACACACTTCGTGATTAATGAACTAGACACTTCAGTTTGATGAATCCCAATGAGGCTTTTTATCAGCGGGGACGGTAACTAATCCACAGTCGGTAAAAAAAAAAAAACGCCGTGTGTTCCAAGCCTATGAGGTTAGAGGCATCGCACGGAAATATTTGGCGGGCGATGAGTCGTGGTTGCTATTCTAAATTATTCTAAAGTAGGCCTGAATCATAATTAGAAGTGGAAAATTATACATACCTATATAGTTTTAAAGTACTTATGGGAAGGCTAAAACGTGTTATTTTGCATCTTAATTTAACCCTAGAACCAGTAATGTTAACGAAAATGGATTTTTTGGCGTTTGCAAGCATTTTTTCAAAAATTCACCAAAAATAATAAATGAACCATAATCCAAAAATGTTTCACAGTTTTTTTTTTTTTGTACAGAAAGGTTCAAAGAATTTATATATGCTTATATACGCTAGTAAAAAATGATAGATGTAAAATTTACAAAGTTATTAGCTCAAGAAGCAAAAAATGTTCTCAGTTACGAAAGGTAAAAGTCAACTTTAATCTACTTAGAAAGTAGTAAACATTTTTTTAAAATTTTTTCCATAAATGTAAAAAAGTTTTGCAATTTAGTTCTAAATAGAACTGTATAAAAATATTTATCAATTTCAAATTTCTTATTTTGAAAACACCAGTTTTTATGTTCCTACCACAAGACTGCTATCAAAACTATGCCAAGTTTGAAACGTAATTTAGGAATATAATATACTTTGCCCAAAAATGAAATATTATTATAACAAAGTGTAGAGAATAAATCAAAGAATTGAACTGTATACTTGTAACTTACCTTTTAATAAAAGTGTTTGACTTAGAATTATTTGAATAACAAAAGCGAGGAGAAATATAGAAACATCCCACTCATGTTTGGTATGCAAAGGTCGGATATGAAGCTGTATGGGGAATAACGGTTAATTGAAATTACAGCCTTTGTTTGAAAACGTCAATCTCATTCCCACGCTCATAGATAACAAACTTTTCGAGCAAAACATATTTGGTTCACAGGAAATATTAGCTTGAAGCATTCTCTACTCATACATATCAAAATATGTCTAAAAATATACTTCTATCACACAGATATCACGTGTAAGGCTGTGTATTTGTAAAGCTGTTTATTGGTTGGAAAACTGACCAATTGCAAGGATCTACAAACGCCCCACAACTTTAGAACTATTTGTCAGTGTTTTGATTGGATGGCAGTTTTAGATGTAAATTTCCTTTTTAGAAAGAAATTGTAAATACAAAAATTAATGTTTGAAACATTACCTTTCCAATGGTGTTTTCTTTTTGAGATTGGAAGATTTTTAGTGGGTCAAATATTCGATACAATCACTCGTTACAAATGTATTGTCGTAGTCGGGAGTGATCGCACGAAACGTGCGATTTGCCGGTTTTAGGGTGAAATCCCCCCCCCCCCCTGTTGTTGTACCCCCCCCCCCCCATACGGTCGTCCTGGTTACGCCTATGGTACTTACTGTCCCCATCTCTTCCTGTTTAGACTTAAGTCGACCAATCATACCTTAGGATACACATGAATGATCTATAACTACGGGAATCAATAGTATCCTTACGAACAGAAAAATATAAATACAAAAAATACACCAGGTTTATAATTTATGACTAATATTAAACACACTTGAGTACAAAAGGTTTATTTTCTAGTGAACAATATTTGCCTAGATATTGTGAAAAATAATTTGAAAAAATATTAACATCCGTAGTTTTTTTTTAAAGTGTCACGAATTATATTTTCGAATTGAAAAACGACAGTAATTTAACTGATTCGTAAACTTTTTTTAAAACAGTTTTAAGACCAAACGCAAACTTTCTACTTACTCAACAATGGACAATCGACGATTAAAGAAAATTATTATTCTCATGTTATGCATAGCCGGCATGCGCCTAGTCTTCCAGTAGATAAAGTACTGAGATATTAATCAGGCCAAGGAACTGTTTACTTGATCCCATCTACATTGCAATTGATATTCCCGCTTTCTGTAACCTTAGATAAATTGAAGCGATAACTGGAAGCTACGACATGGAGCCATTAAATGCAATAGTTATGTAAACCGATAAACAATCCTAGCAGATATGCTTAACTGTCTTAATGTGGAAGGAACGCAGATTGCAGAATATTTCTAGCACAGATGATTTGCCGTTTACAACATAGCCTATATATACATGAATTGCAGATCTTGATGATTTCAATTAAATATTACCATTCTGTAGGAATTTAGTAAAAACCTTTTTTGGTTATATAATTTTTGTACTGTTCAGTTCCTAATAAAGTTACATTAATAAACGATCTGTTCAATTAAATCAAACATCCAAGAACATTAAATGAACATTAAATTATGTGAGGGAATAGTGTGACAAAAGTTACTGCGTGTAGAGATATAGAAGGCAATGAATAATTGTTTACACGTTTCAACATTAGATTATTTATAACATATATATATACATACTATACCTTGCGCAAAGATTCGTGGCGGCTGAGAGTTTAGGACGGTCGGGGAGGTGACCCTACCCTAATTAGCCCTCGCTCGGCCGCTCCGGGTTATGGTCATAAGTCACCTTCTGGGCTCAAGGCACAGTCGGTAAAATTTTTTGCATTTCGCCATATAGTGTAAAAATAACGTCATTTTTGTAATCTGCACCAAATAACAAGAACATTAAGTCCAAACACGATATAATTGCTATGCTATTAAGTATTCACTTAGTTTTAAAATAAAAGATAGTTTACAGAATAAGATATATTTTTACGATTATTTACAAACTATAGCTATTTATAATTTTGTACATGAAGTGTAATCCAGATTCTCACATGAGCTAAATGTGAAACCATATCCCTGAAAAAGAAAATATTTTTAGCAACATGTAGTTTGTCAGACTAATTATTGATCAAATAAAGTGACAAGCAAAAAAGATTTTCTTAATTTTGGCTATTTACTAGTCAATTGTATATTAACCGATTATTTATGTGTCCTTTATCATATGTATGTGGCTTGATTAGTGCTCTTTAAATAGGCGTATGTTTAAATAACAAGAACATTAAGTCCAAACACGGTATAATTGCGACGTAATTAAATATTCACTTTGTTTTAAAATAAAAGATAGTTTACAGAACAAGATTAAGAATATTTAGTAACTAAAGCTATTAAAAATTGTACATTGAAAGTGTTTTTCGGATTTACATAAGCTGAAGTCGACGCGGTTACCTAACAACACTTTTAAGGCTCTCCTATACCTTGAAGAAAACTCCCGAGTGTGCTGTATGATTTCAATACGAAAGGTCTGTCTGAAGCCGCAAAATCGTTGAAACATGCATTTGTAATACCGTGTTTCGGATTCTATATATAAATTAATAATCTGGGAAACTATTTTAAGTTATAAAGAAGGCTTTATATTTTTTACGTGTTAGCTTAAAATATGGAAATTATTGCTTAAAACTACCAAAAAATGCGTTACACGTAATAGATTTTTACTCACTTAAACTGTTGATTAAAATGAGTTGCCGTCAATTTCTTTCAATTATGAGATATAAGACAAAAGCACAAAGCCTTTATGAACAATTTAAGATGTTTCATTTGTAAATTTAGTCAGAAAAAATTCACAGGATCAAGTTGTGGTTAAACTCATATCGTCTATCAGCTGTAGACTAATACCAATAAATAAGCAAGCAACATTATGAAAAACTAAAAAACGACAATTGAAAAATGAAACGTATATCATTCAAAAACGTACATGCAAAGAGGTGCACAAAAACGTTAATTATGTGTGTATGTGGCCGTTAAGGAAGGTAAAATAAATTAAGCATAATTTTAGGTCAGACCTAGACTGATGAATCAACACATATATTTCTTGAATGTATTTACATTTATTACCATAGCAACCAATTGAATAAAATAACAGATAAAACAGTTGATTCGGATGTCCAGCTTTAGTACAAAATAACATTTTAAGCTAGGCCTAGATTGAACCAACACATGTTTCAACACACACACAAACCAATTAAAACTTGTGTTGTGGAATTTAAAAATAAGACAAACTATGTTACATCCTAATTAAAAATAAACAAGACATATTATAATTTAATAGTAGGCCTATTTATGGATAATATACGGTAATTGATAGTGAGTAACCAATACTAACAGCTGATTTCAAAATACAAAACAATTGTTTCTATTTCTAACTTTTTCGTTAGGTTTTTGATTAAGTATAGACCCTCAGCCTTACTGGTTCTTTTAACCTTTATTATAAGTGCTGTTATAAAATATACGAAATAATTTGATTTGAATATTTAACATTATTTACTACCTTAGTTTTGAGGTTATTATTAATCCTACGACTTTATTATAAATAAATCATAACATATGTTTTTAGAAGGTTCCATCGGAGGGTTGGAGTGCGGATCGCGCTGTGGTCTCCCCTAGTTGATAAATAATTTATATTTTATCTACATATCATACACATTTAAAGTCTAAACATACGCCTATTTAAAGAGCACTAATCAAGCCACATATATCTGATAAAGGACACACTAGTAAATAGTAGAAATTAAGAAAATCTATTTTATTTGTCACTTTATTTGATCAATAACTAGTCTGACAAACTACATGTGGCTAAACATATTTTCTTTTTCAGGGAAATTATTTCACCTTCAGCTCCTGTGAGAATCTGGATAACACTTCATGTACAAAATTGTAAATAGCTATAGTTTGTAAATAATCTTAAATATATATCTTGTTCTGTAAACTGTCTTTTATTTTAAAACAAACTGAATACTTAATAGCATCGCAATTATATCGTGTTTGGACTTAACGTTCTTGTTATTTGATGCAGATTACAAAAATGACGTTATTTTTGCACTTTATCCCGAAATGCAAAAAATTGTACCGACTGTGCCTTAAGCCCAGTAGCCGAGTCATGACCATAACCCGGATCGGCCGAGCGAGGGCTAATTAGGGTAGGGTCACCTCCCCGACCGTCCTAAACTCTCAGCCGCCACGAATCTTTGCGCAAGGTATAAATAGTTAAACATCTTTCATATAAATGTTTTGTATTTAATAATACTATTTAGGGCTCAGCTTAATAAATCGTAAAACTGGCAAAACTTACAAAATTGTACAACCCTCTTTGCAAATAACACTCTTATTATGTAAAATTTCTCAGTATTGGCATTGTATTTGGATAACCTAATAGAACTCCGATCCAATGCAATATTTTGTTCCACTGGAAATTCGACGATAGTGGCGTTATCTATTGGGGAGACGACGGAAGCTGTATGAAACACCAATGCTACCAATGATTTCTCCCTAGCGCTACCTCGCGGCGCGATCATGTACTATTTTCGCGACAACCTTTTTTTCGGCACACAGCCCCCGTATGCATGCATGGTCTGTTTTATTATTCATGATCTATGGTATTGGTTATTGGTAAACAAAATAACATTGAATATTGACAATTACATTTAAATTTAATATATACAAAGGAAATATACAAAGATTTACAAAGGGAAGTAAAGCAATCCCACTTATAAAAACAAATTGTGTTTATATATATTATTACCCTACATCTGATTTCTCCAAAATTTAGTCTATGTATTACAGAAAAATTGGTTAGTGGTCATATTATTTAAGTATTCGGATAGGATAGTATGATTTACCAATAAAAGTAC
>JAGFPH010002607.1:0-20397 GCA_018207615.1 Philaenus spumarius | reverse complement strand
ACTTTACATAACTCTCATCACTCCACTGTCCAAATAATTACATTTTTATAGCAAAAATGCAGCTCCCACACTTTACCAAACGTAGAACGTTTTACGCCATGTTTCTGAGTCTACCGGATAAGGTACAAGACCTTTTGTATTAGAATTGTTTCGACGCTTACCACGATCGAGTTGATGTCTGTCCTGCATTCCGACACACATGTCGACTTTATGATGTGCTTTATATATACGCTGACATGTATATTGCCTTCTTTACATGTTTTTTGATTCTTTAATTTTAACTGTTCTTTAAATATTCACCAAACTGTCTATTGTGCAATCATTCACTCGTCCTTCTCAACCGCTCGCTTCAACCGCACCACTGTCAATAACTTTTTTATTATATGGTTTATACACATTATATCCCTTTGTTGATTAATTTACTTTAAGTCCGCTTTCCGCTTTATTTACCAATAGTCTGCCTTTTACTTTATTTATTTTTATTTAAATGATTCTACTTCATCTATTTTGCATCACAAAAGAATTTATACATGTATATTAGAATTACAAATGTTTGTTACTATATTGCGTCTTTCATTTTATTCAGACCAAACCTCTATGCTTTAGTCATTATGGGAAATTATTAATTTATTATCATCATGAGTACTTCTGTTACTTGGCTGTTAGTGTTACAATATGTATCCAAAATTTGTATTCTATAATATATTTCCTACATCCAAAAATATTAAGTATTTTGTAAAAAAAAAAAAACAAAATGGTGGATGACTAGAAAACGAAGCATTGTCGAACCTATGTTTATATGAACTTTTATCTTTATTTTCACTAGTAGAACACATCCTGAAAGTTTCTTCCTGAACCACCCTGTATATTGTCAGTCTGAAGATGCAGTTGAACTTGGTTATAGCGTCAATGAAGGGACCAAACTGATTGATGTTATAAAGATGTACCAACAGGAAATCATATCTTTGTTACCTTGAGTGAAAGGACAAACAACTATGCAGTATTACTATTATTGGCAACATTATTCATAATGTTTGTTAAAAATAAAAACACTACACTTTTCTTTTAATGTACAGTAGGATCCCGATAATTCGAGCTACTTGGAGATGAGGACACCTAAAATTATAAATTAGGTAACATTGGTTAATGTGTAAAGTTTTAATGAGTAAATACAGTAATGTGTATTAACAAACTGTATTAAATAACAGTAAAATTACAGTACGTTGTTATGATTTGGAATGTGTAATAAAGATATGTTTTAGTATACTAGTTATTAGAGTTAGTGTTTTGTATGTAAAGGTATTAACCAGCAAGGCAAACCAGGAAGTATACTATAAATACGGAAATAGTAGCAAGGTTATTAACGCGGAACAAAACAAATGCTACGAAATAAACGGTTGTTTTGTTGGAGATGTCAACAGGAAGCTAGACGGGTTATGAAGTATAATCCGAATCTAGAATCTTGGCCAGAGTGGGTTGGTCGATGGGCCAGTCTGTTGTTAACGTGTTGGGCCGGAAGTTCGTTGTGAAAAATTGCGGCCTGGAGATCGGGACGAGGATTTCCGATCAGCTCAAAGTCTAGACCATTGGGACGAGATCTCAAGTGAAGGAAGTACAGTACTTGTTGAAGACAACACACTGAGTGAGCGAAGCAAAGTATTTTGGTCTATTGTTAAAGTCACATTGTAATCAGAGTTTTGGGGTTATTAACATAAATGTAACTCGCTTTAGTTGCCGGTACCATAAATCCAGTCTGTCTTGTAAAGATCAATACCTATTAAAAGAAATGTATGCAGTAGGCTATTGTATCAAATTATATATATTTGTATTATTGTAACGTGCGAATAAATTAATGTTAAAATAAGAATTCTATCACTGAACCACTGGATGCATTATTATTGATTTGTTCCTTACCGATTTAACTAACTTACCAATTTAGTGTACAAACCCGTGAGTAAGACTTGCGTAAATTCAACCCTAATAACGTATTAAAACATTAAATTACTGAATTAAAAACGTGCAACAATTTTAAAGTGTCAACATTACTGTGAAGGGGGGGGAGGTGACATTTGTCTGATCACAAGTACGTAAATGTCTCACCAGGCTATACGATTGAGTCTCGCCGCTCTTTTGTATTGTCCAAACACTTTCCCAAGCAAGGTCATGGGTTTAATCACACAAAGGACAAACTGACACCGCATAGCGTGGGAATTGTTCCTTAGGAGAGGTGGAAGAGTTAGCAGTATTGCTTGTAGTGGAATCCCCCCCCTCTACCGACTTTGATAGGACCTGCTGCAGATTACATTGAAAAAAATATGTAATTTATTTTGCGGTTTGATTTTGAAGAGGGAGAAAATATTCGGCCTGACATCAAAGGAAAGGGGGAATTCTAGCATTTTCGAGTTCTCAGAAAACTGAATTCAAAGTTTGACATTGATATTTTGTAGATTTATGACGTTAAAATATTTATTGATGCTAAAACAGGGGTTTATAATAATGTAAAAGATAACGATTTGACCGAACCTAAAAAAGAGACGCTATGTCCAAGTTGACACATTAGCTGAGGCCGTTAAAACCAAGTTCAACTTATATCTAACCATTTTAAAAAAATCTTAAGCTATTAGGTTATTAGAATGGTACAAATACTTTTAACTAGACACTATCTTTGTAATTAATTGTGTAAATTATATAAAGAGTATTGGAATTCCTCCAATTGATCTAATTCTAATCCTTCATCACAGAAATTAACAAAAATTGTACAAAATTTACAGTTATTCTGTATTCAATCCAAAAGAAAATGTTATTTTATCATATTAACCTACAAAGGTTAAGTAGCATTAACACAAATGTGGCTTCAAGTTAAAAGTGATGGCTTTATTTGGAGGTGTCCTTTCACAAGATACACACGGAGAGACAATTTATATAGCTAAAACTTCTTTGGGAGTGATTTTTGTTTAAGAAAAAACCCTTATTGGTTGTCCCCCCCCCCTTATTGGTTAACTCTTTATTGGTTAAAGAAGAAATGCAGTCATCAACTTATTTGTTTTGTTTCGTTAAATTCTATTATTTTATTATTTAAAGCAAGCTTGTTTTCTTTAATTGCCAACAAAATTTACTAACCTAAAATACTGATTCCAAACTCTGTAAGGCCTTGAACAAAGCCCTGAGTTAAACCATGCGGACGAAGACGACGTAACTCTTCCGAGTGTTGTAAGCCTTCGTTATCCAAAGTCAGACGATCGAGTGTTCTAGCCCAACTGGCAGCCAACTTTGTCACTGATGTTACTGTACCTGCACAAACACAAAGGTTTGTTCAGTTTTTATGTTCTAAATTTAAAATGAAGAATTATAAAGTATTTAGCAAAGTCTCGACAAAACAAAACAGATGATAAAATTAAATTAATCCAAAAGTTACAATAATTTATTGTTAATGTTATTGGAATAACTTGCTTCGGAAATCAAAGCTAGGCAACTTATTTCCGTTTGTATTTATCAAAATTTGTATTAGTTTTTTACAAAACTTTTTAAATATAAAGTTATTTGTCTTATATACCTGAAGATTCTTATGCTTTACCTGCAGTAATATGCTTCATGAGTGATGCTGATCCGTGAGCAATGCCTACCAGGAACGCACGAGGTCCTAACAAAATTCCTTGGTAAGGTAAACTGACAAAGTCTCGTAATCCGGAGCCCAGAGTACGAGCCAATCCCCCAGGTGCTCCAAGCAGTTCTAACGAGCCGATAGCCCAACCTTCAGATATCAAATAAAACAAATATTACTTGATATATTTTACACATTTCATACAAATATGCAAAATAAATCAGAGTAACAGAAAATGTCCATTTTTTCAATTTTATTCAGTAAAATTTATCTACGACCTGAGTTTGAATATTGATAATTGAAAAATAAAATAAAAAATGATTGGCTGCTATTTTGATTTAAAAATAAACATGCTTGATAAAATTCATAGTGGGCATGATAAATAAGCAAGAAATAATTATATATTTATCATCCTACAACTGCTGTATGTATTTGTACCTCTTAAACAATGTTTGACTGTAATGTAGAAGAAGTCTTGAATAATCAACATAGTAAAACAAAGTTTAATTGGGAATAAGATGAAAAGTTTGTACTAACAGATATTTGTTTTTCCACTAGTTATTGACTTTTTTTCACATTCAAAATGGTTTGGTTAGTTGTCTTAACTTCCCTGCCTATAATACTGCTTGTACAAAATGGATCTCATTCCTGATTCTCTTGCGTTCTTTTTTTAAAGATTTTTACTTCTAAAAAGACTTTCAATATATTAATCTGTGAATTCAAATTTTGCTTTAAATCCGTGTTAGATACATGTGATATTTTTTAGCCTAATTGGTAGTTGGCATCCACGAAGAAATATTTATGTCATAAGCTAACTTTTAGATTGAAGTAAACTTTGACATATGCACTATGCCCGATACTTTAACATATTACTTCTTCATATCTCTAATTTTAACTTTTCTAGAACTATTCTAGAAATAACAAATATTTAGTTACCTGTTCCGTAAATAGCCCCTAAGAAGTAATGCAGTGTTAATGCATGACCCAATCTGTAAGCTGTCGTAACTAAAGATGATCTCTGGAATGCAGCTAAGTATAGAGGAGAATGATCAAGTGCAATATAAAATCTTGTAGACGTATGGATACTGACTAAAAGACTTAATTCACCGATACTCAAAGAGCGTAACCTAAGAGGTCGAGCAAGTTCTTGAAGTGAAGCAAGTATATCTGAAGGTACCGGAATTCTACCAATACCTAAAAACGTCTCGTTACATTCCGGTTCTTCTAATCTGCAACGTGGCACACTCCATAACAATTCTGACTCAAATAGTGTATCACTCCTGCTTGATTTCCCAGATTCTACTTCGGTAACTGACGGTGGCTTTAGATCACTTTCTGATACAGTTTTATTGTCCGTCTCTTCTACATGTTGCACTTCTCCATCTGGCTCGGATACGTTAAACAGATCCTCTTCTTGTTCTTCAGGACTTGTTTTTTTATCATCTTCTTTTGCACTACTTACCGTTGGCTTCTTAATAGCTTTTTCCTTCGGAGGTACGATTACATTTGAACTGCTTTCACGTTGTACCTTTTCTATACTTTGAAGATCAGTTATTTGGTTTTGTTTCTGTAGAGTGGAAGATGGTAATGGCGATCTAGATGGTGTTACTTCAGTCAAGAAATATTCAGGAGTGATGTCGTTTAACCGATCCATCAAATGTATTGCAAATGTATCTTCTACATAAAGCTGTAACGGTAACAACTTAAGGCTGATATCCTGTATAGCTGAAAAAAAGCAATTGAAATATTAAGCTATGTCCTAAAGATCTATAAATATTTTCCCTCTTATAACTCCTATTATTTGGCCTGCTCAACCCATTCCCTTTCATATTAATTACAACAGTTTTACCTATGATCTAACACATACATTTTAATACAGAACACACTAAAAATACTCCAATTGCAATGATTTTAATTACCATTGTAAAGCTCAGATTCTAAATTTTTACATTTATGAATAACATAAAATTTGTACTTGATATAACATATTATTTAAATTGATAATGTACTAGTAGTCTGTTAAGGAATGTAATTTTTGTTTTTTAGCGAACTGACTCCAAAATATTTATTACAAATATTTTCTTACATCACATTAAAATACTATGTATGTTCTTGCAAAAATTACTGTGTATATTATATAACAACTATCTTTTGGAAACATTTTAGTTTGGTTCATTTTAAAATTAAGGGTGCTTTTTTGCAAATTTGCACAAAACTTATCAATATTATTGTTTTTAAATATTAGTAAACATATTTAAACTAAAGAATAAGATATTGTCATCATTACTGTAACTAATACTATTTTCTATATTCCCTATCTTCTTTAATCAATATCTAAAATAAAATTTTAACAAACATCCCTAATACAACATTATTTTACTGTCACTCAAGTTGGAATAATATGCTCAGGTGTAAACAATTCTTCATCACTAAAAATATTGTAATCCAAATCTTCTAAACACTCGCATATTTTAGCCATCTAAAGCCAAATTATTTTCAATAGTATAATAACCAAAAGTAATAGAAATTAAAACAAAAGAGCAAAACATAAACACAAAAACATTCCAAGTTCCAACGGTTACGACAGATAAAAACTATGTCTTTCTGAACTAATGTTTCAGTTTTTTTTTTGTGGTGAAATAAAACTGTTTATCATCTGCGATATTTTTATTTGATTGCAAAAAGTTTCTTAAAGTCTCAGGGCTGTTCATCACCAATCAAATAATCTGATAATAGGGGTGTGCATCAAAATATAAAGGGGTTTCCCTAGTTAAATATAAAGTTTAAAGATGTAATACAATTACTTCGGCTTGCATTAGAATGCCAAAGTACTGAAATCATGCGATAATTTTTTGTGTATCTGTTTTCCTGTTAACACGATATAAGCACTCACAAACGTCGTAGAAAACTTGGTGATACCAAAATCTTCGTAATTTTACTGCGGAGAGTTGAAAGCTTTTGAGCTTTCTAGCGTGAGTCGTAGCACGTCAGGGTCATGTTTTTGGGTCAAAGTTATGAAAATACAGTGTGGGGTATCGTTTTATATGTTTTTGGGTTCGAAAAAAATGATTTTGAATTAAAAAGTCAAAGCGCGACGGGGTCACATTTTTGGGTCAAAATTTTGAAAATACCGGTATTGGGTCAACATTTTGAAAATTCTGTGTGGGGTATCGTTTTATATGTTTTTGGGTACGGAAAACCGAGTTTGACAGTTCGTTCTTGGGTCAACATTTTGAAAATTCTGTGTGAGGTATCGTTTTGTATTTTTTGGATACGGGAAAACCGATTTTGAAAGAAAGTCGTAGCGTTTGGGGTCACGTTTTTGGGTCAACATTTTGGAAATACAGTGTGGGGGTAACGTTTTATATGTTTTTGGGTACGGGAAAACCGATTTTGACAGGTAAAAAGTTGTAGTGCTTCAGGGTCACGTTTTTGGGTCAACATTTTGAAAATATAGTGTGGGGGTATCGGTTTATATGTTTTTGAGTATGGAAAACCCGATTTTGACAGTTAAAAAGTCATAGCACATCGGGATCACGTCAAGCTGAAGTCTCGAAAAAGTGTTCCATTTTTTCACTAGTTTTCTTTCTTTTTTTGCGTATCATCTTTACTGTATGTTAGTTGGACTAATGAAGCCGTATAAGTGGAATAACTGAGATAGAAAGCCGACTCTAACAGCTGGACTCAAACTGTCGATATCAAGCATATGACATCGCTGCATTGCTTCCCAAATATAATACAATTACAGTACAGATATAAATAATAAAGCATGTACCTGGAGATTCATGACTGTTCATATCAATCACAACTCTTATGTCCACAACAGGATTATTATTCCTGCTAGTGTTCACCAAGCAATTGGCATTTTGATTGATGTTGAAATCAGGAGGGATTGTTGGTTCTGCCATTAGCCGTTTCATCAATACTACAGGGAAATCATAACCTCCTGAATGATACTCTTGGTTGTCTAGCTGAATGTCACCCATGGTTACACAGACTTTCATCTCTTTCACGTTCAAATTCTAGGTAAGCAAATCAAAAATATTAAAATAAGATTCTTAACTAAAAAGGGGTGATTCAGAGAAAACAATTTACTTTGAAGTAATCTAATTGTAAAAACGTTCGTAGAAACATCTATAGGTGCTAAATAATGCTTAATTTCCTATCAGAAGCTTGGTTGTGTTAAAAAAACTTTTTGTTTGTATTTGAAGAAATTGAATTTAAAAGTTTCATACAGATTAACATTGCTTGTGTAACGGAAGGTTACAAAAAATAAAATACATTAATAAGTAATACTGTGTTAAAAAAAAATGGGGTTCGGTAAAAAGTTCAAAAATAAAAAAAATATGTTTTAAATCAAAAAATAAAAATGCTATATGTGGATTATCTAATAACCATTAATATCTCTTCATTACCTCCTTTACCTATTTACCTTAAAAAACAAAAATCGTCGCTCATGTACTACTTAAAAATTGCTTATGCACCTCCTAGGCCTATTGCCTCACTTCAATAATAATCATCGCCCACCTTAACTCTCCATAACCTCTTTCTTCCAACTTCAACGTAGAACAATATTAAATATTTCACCTTACTTCAACTCACCTTACTATGACTCACCTTACCTAAATGCACCTTACTTGAATTCACTTTACCTAAATGCACCTTACTTGACTCCCATAATCTTAATAAAAAAAAAATAATAATCATGATAGTTTGCGATAATCCACATATAGCCTCACTTATGCTCTGTTTGCATATATTTACTTATAGTTACTAGTCACTGAAAAATACTTGTTAATTAATTCTATCTTCTTAGGGGTGGGAACTTGGCTAATTAAAGTAGTGACTAAATGGATATTCGTGGCTACAGAAAGAAATTCAAGGCATTGCGGCAGCAACTATTCGTTTACTCTGACATAATTAAAGAATGCTGATTTACAATGAAATACATCAAGATTACAAAAAACAAACAACAAATCATTAATATACAAATATGTACAAGTTACAATTAGGCCCTAGTCCACCTATAGTATGACGCAATAGCTAAGAAAATTGAAGCTAAGTTATTTCTCAAAAAATTGTAAAACTCTAAATTGCAGACTTCTAAAGTTAAAATTAATGGCCATATTTACTCACGATACAAGTTGTTTTTGTAATTGTACTTAGGTTTGCACTGATTCTATTTGATATAGCTAGCTCACTTCCATAGCGTTAGTCCGGTCACATGGCGGCTTTTTTATAATTTCACTTTCCAAGAAAAGTACACAATAGATTTTACTTTCTAAGTTCTCACCAACTTTCAAGCACCTCTACTTCATTTTAATGCAACATTTGTTGCGATTTTAAAGAAAATACAACATTTTACGACGAACTTTTCACCACCTCTGTCCAGTTACATGTACAGTACGTTACGCCATTTTGATAGAAGACCCTGCTACAAATACGTTCCGATTCGTCCCAAGGAAGAACCAATACGTCTCACAACGTTCCAATTCTTGTGACATCTGTGTTCTTTCACATACATAGATTGATCCCCTCTCTCTCCTCCAATTGCTTCCATGATCACTGTACATACTATCATATTAAGTTTTTAATTCATATTACATTGTGCCATGTACTGTTGTTATATTCCTTTTATTTTTATTATTATTTATTTATTTATCGAACTGTTTATAGTCTTAAATACCGCTTCATATTATTTGCTTATAACGCACCACTCGTTGAAATAAAGTTTCTGTACAATTTCACCTTTTACATACGCTCATATTTTAATATATATTTTTTAAGTCTGCTTTTGTATTTCCTATTTTTACAGTCTGCTTTTACGTTTTATTATTTGTTTATTAAAGAAAAAATGATTCTACTGTAATTATTTTGCGTCATTAAGAAATGTAATTATATGAAAATTATAATGATTAATATTATTCAGTATTGCGTCATTATTCATTTAGACCAATTCTCTGTTCCTTTAGTCACTATAGGAAACAGCTGACTCATTTCTTACTTTATTATTTTCTCTGTTACATGGACGTAAGTGTTACACTTGTCAGTATTTCGATGAAATTAACTTAAAAATCAACTCTAAAAGAACAAACTTTATGCTATTTGGTCAAAATAATATTACAAATAGAGTTCATCCTATCATATTTATGGATGAAAATTTGCTGGAGGAGGTAGATACAACCAAATTTTTAGGTCTATTTATAGACGACAGGTTAACTTGGGTCAATCATATAGATAGTGTGTCATAAATTAACTTCAGAAGTGTAAGTGCTCCATTATTTGGCAAAATATTGTGACATATATTTATTGAAACAGGCTTATTATGGTCTAATACAGCCTCATTTAAAGTATGGGATTGGTTTGGGGGGAAATTCTAATAAACGGCACTTACAAAGACTTTATTCATTACAAAAGAAATCTGTAAGAGCTGTTTTAAAACTGAAACCTAGAGAGACTTGCAGAGAGGCTTTTAAGTATTTAAATATCCTAACATTCCCCAGCTTATACATTTTGGAGGTGATATTGTGCTGTAGATTTAAGTGTCAAACAGCTTACAGCAGTGATTTTCATAATCACAACACAAGAAAAAGGGGTGATCTCAGATGTGAAAGTCATATATTATATGACTCGCCTTATACAAATGTGAGTTTGTCTAAAAGGAATAAGAAATTGAATTGAATTGAATTCCCTTAACTGGTCTGAGAACTTTGCAAAGTATAGTATTTTTTTGTATGATATTGTCGGCGCTGAAGGCCACAGTTATATTTATTTTACCAAAGACGTTGCTTATGATTCTAGGAAGTATGTTGCCATACTCTGTGGATATATAACTTTAAAATATATATGTGATTTATGGGATATATGTTTTAAAATAATCGACAACATATTACGTTATTACATGATTCGGTGAAAAGGATCTCGGAAAAATGAAGCCTACTTCTGATCCTAGATATAATCAATAATTGGATGACCGCTCAATAAAATGGACATCTACTACGATTCGAGAATTGAAATTAATTATGTGTTATGTAATGACAGCCTTTACTTGACTATGTAGACAAGGAGTTGGAAAATAGTGATGGATTATGTAGAACTTACAACGATGATTATTCTAAAGGCCCGTCTACACGTCAAAGATATATCGTAACAATTTGACTTGCACAAACTATATCGTACATGTGGCCGAGAGATCGCTACAACTTATTGGAGTTGGAATGAGGTTGGACGGTTGATAAAAAATTTCATCAATCTGGCAACGAAATCGGAAGTTGTAGCGACAGGTTGGAACGTGTAGACAGCGGCTCAAACTTATCGCTCCGGCTTAACCTAAAAACAGTGTTCCGACGTCAGTGTACGGTAGATGGTAGTCTAAATCTTGGGTGAATTTAGTCACACGATTTTTTGAATCCATAGATTTATTCAGAAGTTTTCCTTGCTTATGCCAAATAAAATGCAAGGAGTATTCTGATAGAAGTAAAAAGAACCTTGTGTACACAGAATTAGTTGAGAAGTAAAAAGATGTGGAACCGACAGGGGATAGGAATGCTGTTGTGAGGAAAATCAATTCTTGCTAAACAAATAGCGTAAAAAGACCACAAAAGTATCTCCTCCATGCCGATTACACTTGAGGTACAGCACAAAAATGAGAATCAAGAGGAAAGTTGGGGTGAAAAATCATAGCGTGTGGACAGCAATTGGTACAATCATATCGTTACAATATATTGTTGACGTGTAGACAACAACTTTTATTTCGGGGTTATAATTGACCAGAATATGAACGATTTGAATGTGAAAAATATTCATCCACACAACAAATTGTTTTTAAGTGACAGTTTCATTTGAATATATATTTAGATATGTTACATTTAAGCCTTTAATTTAAAGGAATATTTAACAAAGAACAATACAAATTATTTAAATTAATTTTTGGTTTATCAACATTCTTTTATCAGGCAGTTAAATAAATACTACCTATTTCGAAAACAAAGGTAAATAAATATAAACTTGGAGAGGATATTAGAGGAAAATGTGGAAAAAGGGCCTGCATTTTTACTACATTAATTAGATTACTTTTTTTGTATAAATGATGATCTAAGTGGTCAAACTCAGTGACACTTTTTTACTACAGTGTGTAGTATTGGAAGTACGTTTTTTGCAAAATATATGAAATCTTTACAACCACTTTATTTAAGGAGGGACAGTTGATATTAGTAATAAAAATACCTGACATGGGTCCGGATGTAGAGTGACACCGATTTGATCAAATGTCAGAGCAGCCACTTCTCTACAGTCACAGCCGTTATCACTCTGGGCCAGTAAAGTTGAAGTAAAGCTTTTTATATAGCAAGTGAAATCAAGGCAGGTTTCTTCAGTAGTTTCTACACATGAAAAACACAACCATTAACAATTTTCCCAAATACATTCTATACTAAAAACTGCATGCTGATAAAGTAGATTTACCTATGTCAGTGTCACAGTGTTCGCTATATTCCAAACATGTTTCAAACGATTCACCCTTCCTAGGCGGAATGGTCTCACATGAGATTGTTTCTGACAGTTGTGAAAAGAGTGGTGAACTTCTTTCTGGTTCAAGCAATCTTTTGTTTTCTATTCAAATTTAAAGAGATTATTAGTGTATAATTATTGCATCTCTAAACAATATACATTTAACTGTCATAAATTTATGTTTTTAGACAAGAAAAGGGAAATGGAAAGGAAAAGGTGTGCAACTTTGAAGTTGTAATATTGCCTATACTTTATGGTGGAAACTGAAGAGGAAAAGTTTGACTTTTATTTGTCAAAATGCCTTTGTATCGAACGTACTCATTAATATGTAAATTATAATACAAAATTTGATCATAATCACTTGTTCAGGTTTATTTAAATTTTGTATAAAGTTATTTGTGTTCTTTATTGATTTTCCTCGTTGCTGATTACATATGAAAATATATGTACACTTGTACAGAGGGCCTTTGGTTTAATCTTATCTAGAAAATAACATGTGACGGCTGTGATCTATGTGTGAGCGAAATTATCTATAGGCCTTAAGCAAAAATTTCAAACATGTTATATAGGCATTTAGGCTTTAAAATAAACAAATTTCTTAACAAATGTGTATTTTAATTTGAAAATCAGTAAATAATTTCACTATATTTAAATTAATTAGTTTTTTTATAAAAGTGATTTTTAAAGACAAACTATTATACACTTGCAGTATCTATTATTGATTTTAGGATAAATTAAGTACATAGCTTACACAGTAATCAATATATGTACTTTACACAAAGTAAGTGCAGTAAGACCTCGATAATTCGGCACACTCGGGGATCCGGTGATGCCGGATTATCGAATATGCCGGATTATCGAAGTATTCCTTTAAAATGGTTTAGACAGGGAATAAACAATAAATAAACGCACATGTACTCTATATGAACACGTAAATTACACGTTGAAACTACATAACATTAACTGCGTAGAGAGATTACTTTTAACTAATAAATTTTAAAAGCCTAAAACAAAATCATTTTGTACATAAAATATTTATAATATAAGCTCTCTGAGCGCTGGATTGTAACAAATATATAAAAAAAGTATACTATCGTGCGAGTGACACGCTGATGTTATAATTGCGATCATAGCCCCAGGTTTCAAGATGATGAAATATTTTTCCTATAATAACCTGATTAGTTTAAAAAAAAGACATATCTAGCCTTTAAAATAATTTTGAGTAATATGATAATTATATGAAGTGGAGTAATTACGTGTTTTATGTTGTTTCAATGTCTTTTTTGCCGAAACATGAATATAAACAGGAACAGCGTTCGGTAAGCAGAAGTATGGGCGTAGTAGTAAACAGCGGAGCAGACAAGTTGCGGCGTAGTGATGCGCGATTGCTTGATGCTCGAAATGTTTGAACAATCAACTAAAACATCACGCATTTCGTGTATCACTAGTTGGGTGTATTACTAAGAGAAGTAGACATAAGTCAAAAGTGATTTTAAGTTTTACAGAATAAAGACTTTGTATATAGAAACTCGATATTTTTAATTTTTACCCTAAAAGTCACTGAAAAGTAACTGATTTTTATTTCTGGGAACTAGTAGATACCCTGAAAGTGGTTTTAAATCGAACAATTAGACAGTGTAGACCGGGCTTAAATCACTCAATAATTACAAAAACTGCCATTTTTAATGAGTGCAAATTTTCAAGATGATTGATGCCGAACTATCGAGTCTGCCGGATTATAGAGTGCCGGATTATCGAGGTCTTACTGTAATTGAATATCATTTTATGCAAGAGATTATAAATAAACCAGCCACCAACTCAATTACTTATGTCAAATTTAATGTCTTCTCATAAAATAAATGGGTTTGCTCAAGTTTATAATAGATTGTTAATTATTACCTGCTATATCTCTGCTAAGTTGTCCTCTGATATCAACTGCTAAAATCTCAGTATGGCTGGCTTGCATTAGACTGACATGTGTTGTAAAACCTTTCTTAGTAACAGACATACATATCTCTGGGACTCCTGATATTGTGAGCAAACGTCCATTAAATGTCGACAAGTTTATAGCATCTGACCATTTCAATTCTGCAATAATTATCAGAGATGTCAAAAAAACATATCAAATCAATGTCCTTCATTTAGACTGTATTCAAATATATTTTAACCCATTGAGAGGTAGTAGTTATTCAGGCCTCTGCAGGACTAACTGCAGCAATTAATTCTGTCAAAATTGCATGCTTTTCATTTGAGCCTTATAAAAACGGTATTTTTAAAGACAAATAAGTGAAAATTTCAGTTCTTTTTACTAAATTAGTATTCCTTGAATGTATAAAGAATACTTTCTTTTAAACATTGCCATTTTATTTTTATTTATTTTTAGATATTTAACTTTAAAAATTTGTAAAATTGAAAGTAATTGACTATAAATTATATTTAGTGGTATCTCACTTGACTTATTTATTATTATTTTTAAGGTTATAATGTTTTTACACGAATTAAAAAAAGTAGGATCATATCTTTAAGCATAACCAAGATATAGCAAATAGTTCGCTCGGCCGTAAACAAAACAATGCCGCAAATATAGAGTATTCAACATTGTAACAGACAACATTCAACATATGTATTGCTCTAAAATCAGGCTGGCAACCCACAAAAATTTAATATTTTGTTTCTAAAAGACCAGCTGAAATAATACAAGTAATATCTAGAGGATTTATACAAAACTACGACGACGACGGTAATAGAATAAACATAGAACACGATACCGCCCTCAACATTTGGTCCAAAAATGCCACCATGAGACTACCTTAACAGCTTAAGAAAAATACTAATGTATATATTTTATGTAAATTGAGGTTATATTAACTAACAAAATTGGTTATATATTATAATATTATATAGACTGATTCTATAATTTAGTAGATTCTCGGTCTATTGTTTTCAAAAGAGCCTGAGGATGAGAAAAAACACCTTAATTTCTGTCATGAAAAATTAAGCTTTCCTCATCCAAACTTATCATCAATGCAGATAGTAAGTGATAAATAACCAGTTTTTACACTATTTAGAAGGAAGCCTAGAGGAGGTGGCTTGTTTGTATCAAACTCCAAATAAGTAATGCTTCTGTTTTTCTGTGCATTTTATACCCCTTTTGTTTCATTCGAATTGTAATCACTTTCTCAAAATTTTTCAAATTAGTGTAAATCAGTTAACCAAATTCAATTTCTACTATTCAATTAATGTTATAATTGCACAAATTTACTACAATATTTCACATAAATAGCACAAACATTGAATTTGAAGCCAAATACACTATGTTAACTTTTGTAAATGTTATGCAAATTACGGCTTATAAAAAAAGCATATGCTAACATTTTACCAAAGTGACAGAATGAAAAATAAAATGATCTGTAGTTGTACTAATGCTTCCTGTCAACCGAAGACAAGAAAGATAAAAGCAACACAATTTGCCTTTTTCTTAAAAAAATTTTGTTATTATTTACATGTAAAAAAATAGATTATTGTAATTTATTAGTGAATGCTTTACAGGGCTATTTTGTTAAATCTCATTAAAATGATTGACAACTTATGCAAATTGTTATTTCATCCCAATATTTCTCAAAATAAGCTTGATTGATTTCAAGTTACCGTGAATGTTTTTAGATTTAAAAATAGCATTTTAAATTCAAAGTAGTATTAAGACTGTTTAGACCACCACAATTGTTTGTAGTAGTTTTATATGCAAATAATTAAATTCAAAATTTAGTAAATATGTTCAAATCCCGGCACCTGAAGAGATTGTTTTTATTGAAACATATGGTTTTTAAAGACTTTTCATCGAGATCGAAAAATCTGAATAATCATGAAGAAAAACAACAAATCCGGAAACAATCAATCGAGAATCAACTGTAAATGACTTATGCTATAGAACATGATCATTCATTCATTAGTTTTCCAAGTAATACATTTGAATAAAATTTTGTTTTAAAAGGAAATTAAAAATAAAAGTAATATAACTTTTTTTTGAATCTGCAAATATACTCTACCTTGTAAGACAGGAGCGGGATAGAACATGTCTATTGCAATGACAACAGGAGGAAGAAGATAAGGTGGCCCCAATTCTGGAGGTCCTAATGGAGGCAAGTGATAGTTGGCACTTTTCCCAGGTGGCACATGAAGTCTCCATGACCAATCTTCACTATCCAAAGCTGCTTCTTTTCCTGAAGTAAAACAGTTCATCGTGAAATCGCACACAATAAAAAAACTATTATGGCTCTATATTATGTGAACAAAAAATACCTACAAACCATACATAAATCTTTATTAAAACCAACTATCTTGTTGAAGCCTAAGGCTTTCCAATCGGGTGCATTCTGTTAGTCATGGTGTCGGAGTCAAACTGTCACTCATGTTAACAAGTCTATATTGGGTTTAGACTTTATGAAACAATCTGCTGTACAGTTTTGTTTCATATTCTGTAGCATGCTGCAACCTAGCAGCAGCTTTTCTAATTATATAATAGGTAAGATATGCAACTTCATGAAGGCGCATACAAGATTTTCACAAAAATGGAAAAAAAACCTAAACTATAAAATAGATGAATTTTCAAAGTTCAGTTCTCTACATTGTAGGAAGTTAGCGGAATTTACATTTATTGTAAAGGGATAGTTACCTCATTTTTAACCCTTAGATGGTAATGTAACACTTATTTAGGGAATAAATGTACCAATTTTTCGCACTGTAGCTTCAAAGGGTGTAAGTAAAATAATGAAAATTTATTGTTTTAGGGGTTGGTACTCCGGTGTTTATCCCTTGAACACAAATGATCAAAATGCAAAAGGGATAAAAATCAACTGAGCAAAATTTCAGCTCTATTCTCAAGGGAAAGAAAGGTAGTTTCAGGGTAGTTACCTCATTTTAACAATTTAATATAAGAAATCAAAATAATGTTTAATATTGTAATATTAAAACTTTGATATTAGATGATCCTTTGGTATAAATTACTGATAATAACAGAGCAAATATTTTCAAAATCAAACGTCAATATTTTAGTGTTTCTATTTGCAACAGGTGTTAAATATTATCTAAGTATTCCTTTAAAATACAAATTATTATACATATATTTGTCAGTAAAACTTATTCCTTTACTTATCTTATAAGATACTGAAACTATGTATATTTATAAACAACTAGCACCCGTACGGCGTTGCCTGTGGTGGTTGGTATTTTCAGCCTTTTTAACGTTATTGTATTCTTTTTAAGTGTGCAGTCAGTGAGTGGTTTTTGGCTTTTATATATATAGATCTTAAATAACAAAAGCACTATTGTCATAATAATAAAAGATCTGAAATTATGATTTTAGTAACTTTGATCCCCCTAAACCCCTCCTAAAATTTCGAAATTGTTTATACCCTTTCTTATTGAGCACCTATGGCCTTAGAGGAAGCTACATACTAAATTTCATTCCAATCCGATCGGTAGTTTTGAAGAAATCGTGATTTAATAACTTTGATCCCCCCAAACCCTCCCTAAAATTTCGAATTTTTTGAAACCCTTTCTTAGCAAGCGCCTTTGGCCCTAGATTTACCTACTTACCAAATTTCATTCCAATCTGTTCGGTAATTTTGGAGAAATCGTGATTTAGTAATTTTTACCCTCCAAATCCCCCTGAAATTTCAATTTTTTTAAAACCATTTTTTAGGGAACACTTATGGCCCTGGGAACGAATTTTTGCGGCCCTCAGACTGTTAGTGATAGAAAAAACATAAATTTAAAAGTAAAAGAAAAATATTTAATAAAAAAATTATACAATATTTTATAAAGCTATATTATATTAATTTATTAAGGATATTGAAAATCTGTCGCTTTTTTCTACTTATTTATTTACTTAGACTACTGAGTGTACAATCAGTTATGGATGTAAAGAAGCGGCTCGCGCAGGAGGAGGGGTGAAGCGGCGCGGCTGTAGGGTAAGCAGACGATGAGTCAGTAGTAATGTGCAATGACCTTGGCAGAGCGACGCCAAACATTGTGTCGCGCATTAGTCATCCCCGGTTAGTCGGCCGGCTAGGTTTGCTTGTCATTAGTGGGGAGTTTATTTAGCTCAGTGCTAACCTGTATAAGTTGCGCCAGTGTTAATGTGATTTTAGTGCGGTTAACTTTATCAACTGAACATTTTATTTTACGAAATTAACATTAAGTACAGTGATTGATTTTTTAATTAAAAATGTCAGGAGTGTGCGCAAAAGGACGGAAACGAAAACTTGAGGATGAAAACCGCGAGTTTCAAGCTGAGTGGGAGGGAGAATTCTTTTTTACAAAAGGTAAGAAAGAAGGGACTGCCCTATGTTTGATATGTCGTGAAACAGTAAATGGAAACAAACGTTATAATTTGAACAGACACTACACTTCAATCCATTCGCAATTTGAAGAAAAATTTCCGAAAAAATCAAAGATCCGAGAGGAAAAATTGCAATCTTTGAAAAAGTCTTTTGCTTGTGAACGTAGTACACTTTTTAATGCAATGAACAAGAATGAGCTTACTACAAAAGCATCCTACCAAGTAACAGAAATTTTAGCACAAAAGATGAAGCCGTTTTCGGAGGCAGAAATTGTTAAAGAATGTGTTGTTACCGTTTGTAAAACTTTGTTTTCACACTTATCTAATAGTAAGCAAATATTAGATGAAGTTTCAAAACTTCAGCTGTCTGACTCAACTTGCATGAGACGGTCACAAGACTTGGCAGCAAATATTGCACTTAATCTTACCGATGAACTGCAGCAAAGCAAATATTGTAGTATTGCGCTCGATTCATCCACTGACATAACGTCGATTTCTCAATTGCTATTGTTTGTTAAGTATGTATCCAAGGATTGTGTTATTAAAGAAGATTTTTTGGGCATGATTCCTATGACTGGACAAACTCGTGGTGTTGATTATTTGAACACAATAGTAAGTTTTTTTAACGAGCGTAACATTGATTTGAAAAAGGTTTTTTCTGTATGTACTGATGGTTGCCCATCAATGTTAGGTCGAAATATAGGATTCGTTCAGCTGTTAAAAAAATATTTGGGGAATGATAGTTTATTAAGTTTTCATTGCATCATTCATCAAGAAAGCTTAGCTGTTAGATTTAGTGAAAATTTCAGCCATGTTATGAAAACAGTTGTAAAGATCGTGAATTTTATAAGGTCAAATGAACTGAACCACAGAACGTTTCAAGAGTTTTTGAAAGAACTTATATCTCAATACGGGGACGTTCTTTACCACACAGAAGTGAGATGGCTGAGTAAGGGTAAAGTTTTGGAACGTTTCTTCAGCATTCGTCATGAGATTACTCTGTTTTTAGCTGCAAAGGAAAAAGAGTATCCTGATGTTTATAATTTTAGTTGGTGGCTTAAAGTAGCCTTTGTCACTGATACAATGGGCATTATGAATGAAACACTGACTCGATTGCAAGGAGACAACAATAAAATTGTAACGAAAATGATGAGTATTGTGTTTTCACAGGAACAAAAGCTCAATATGAATATTGAAGAATTGTCAAACAGTGATTATTCCAGCTTTCCTTCTGTTAAAACTCTGTTTGATGAAAATCCAGATGAAAGTCGAGATGTTTCTGATTTACTAAAGCTGTTGGCAGACCTAAAGGACGAAATATCTGTGAGGTTTACTGACTTCAGGAAGTATCAAGAGCCATTTCGTTTGGTGGAAAATCCATGGGCAATAACAACAGCAAATGTAGCTCATCTTTCTGTTTTTGGATACGAAGCTAGGGATTTGAAAAATGAGTTAATTGATCTCCAGTGTGATACGGAGCTCAAAAGTATTTTTGAACAAAAAAAGAAGGATAAAGCTCACTACGAGTTTTGGAAAGCAGTTGAAAAGGAAAAATTTCCTAACTTAATTGACTGTGCTCAGAAAATTTTGTGTGTTTTTGCCTCTACATATGTCTGTGAATCTACATTCAGTAAGCTGAAGTTCATAAAAAACAAATACAGATCCAGGTTAACGAGTGAGAACGTTGACAACATTTTGAGAATTTCAGTTTCTTCCCAACCTGCTAACATAGATGCCATATTAGAGAGTTGTGAAAGATTTCGCCCATCGACTTCAAAGGATTAACTGATTAACACATTCAAGTATTCCTGGAGTCAAGTAAAATAAATTTCCGTTCTTTTTTATATACAAAAAGTTTTTTTTTTTTTTTGTGATGTAATAAACTTATTTTATAATTATATTGTTTGTAAGTTATTTAACGCCATTTCATAGTGTAGTATTGCAATAA
>JAGFPH010002606.1:107972-122932 GCA_018207615.1 Philaenus spumarius | reverse complement strand
AAATATCTATAGTCAAAATAACCATATTAAATTACATTAAGATTTGAAGACAGGCGTGGTGAACTTCCTTCCTTCCTTCCTTCCCACGACCGCACACAATTTATTAAAACAATGTATATTTATACATTTTAGGTTATATTCAAGTTTGAATTTAGACATATGTATATTTAAAAGAATTGGCTAAAACTTTGTCCAGTAGCAACGACTTTTCTACTGGCGTTTGACTTAAACTGGTGATATCTGTGATGAACTCCATCAAGCATTTAAAATTTAATTCCATGCAAACTTCTGAGTAACAAGTTGTATCCAATTTTTCTGTTTCAAATTTTTGTTGTTGTTAATATCAAGAAACATAAAGAGATGTATCAAATCAGTATTAAGTTTATACAAAATCCGAACAGTAAATATGTCATGTAAAGTACAGAAGTGGTATATGCTATTTTTATTTAATAATAATAAGATTACCTTGTTAGGTCCGTCACGTCCTAGTCGTGTAATTTTGTGTAAAATATTAGTGCTATTTTTATGTTTAGTAATAAAAGTATTTTGTCGAGTAAGGAACGTTTAGGAAGTTACTTTGACATATTTGCCACGAGACAGAACCTTCAACGTGAAACGGAAGTTGTAACCTGGTTTCAAAGGAAATGAAAAGATTAAATCCTGTGGAAGGGTGAACTAGGCGACAGTTTACAGTGAGATATTTTGGAAATGTTTTGAAGTAAAACAATCTACCTACATCTAAAGTCTAGTCCACACTTACAAACATGTTAGCGTAAACAATGTTTGCAAACTGTGTTGCAATTGTTTTTCGTGTTCCTCATTTGTTTCCCCGATGTTTCCCGAATGTTTTCAAAATGTTTCCAAATAGTTCGCAAACAAATGATAAACATTATCTTGTTTCAGTAAACAAAAAACAATGTTTTCTGTTTCCCAAACCAAATGGAAAACACGCAAACATGTTTTTGTCTGGACGATAAAATATGCGAGGTGAGGGCATGCTACAACGACTCATCTGGCTTCAGTGTTTCATTCTGCTCAGGCCTATATAGCACGTGTGCAGCACCGGTCCAGTTGTTGAAGTGATCTGGTTTGTTGTCAACTGTGTTGTTTAGAAGATGGCAACTATTGCATGGGACCAAGAACAGATTTCAAATGTAATTGAAGAATTTCATTCCTGTCGATTTTTGTGGGACATAACTTGTTACGAGTATAAGAACAGGGTCACTCTAAAGTAAATAAGACCCTGTTTTTTTGACGTGAGCGGTGATCAAATAGACCAATAAAATGTAGAGTCTTAAAAGTTCAATTTCAACGTGAACTCAAGGCATTGTGTGAGAAAAAGTCACAGTTCGAGCACTTTTATAATATAAAGTCTTCAGTCAACATCTCGAGAAACACTGCCTTAATAGTGTGGACACAAAACAATGACAAACATTTGTTTCTATTTTGTTTCGGAACAGTTTGAAAACAGTTGTGAAACAATTTGAGAACTGTAGACAAACATGAACGAAAAAACAACATAGTTTCCGAACAGTTTGTCAACTGTTTGCATACATTGTTTCCAAGTAGACTACTGTAGGCTAAAGAAAGAAATGTTTTAAGATATATTATATGCAATTTTTAAGCTATAAAAAGCACTTGTCTCTCAAAACGCTTACTAGAAATATCGGGAAGTTAAATTTGAAAATACCCACATAAAATAATTATACGAGTTACGCTTTTATATACAGTAAGAGCTAAGTCGGTTTTCTCCAAAGATGCACGGTTGTAGGCAATTTTGCTTACATTAACAATGAAGCGTACTACAAAATCCAAAACGATACCAAGACTTTTGTGGAAAGATGGCGGAAGTAAAGCAAACAGACGTTGACTTGCTTTAAAGCTGACAAGTTATCTGTTCTTCAGTTGTTGATTATTATAATAGCTGATAATATATAACAGAGTTATAATTCAATTATTATTTCTAATGCATCACTGAAGATGGTGATATTGTCGTTAAACATTTGTTAATTAATTATTTGTGAGAAAGAGAGTTACATCATATTCTATCGAGTAGTTAAATTCATTTTAGTATTTATATTTAAACTTTAAAGGTTTTATTTTCCTTCTGTTACTTTTCCACTTTAAACGCAAGAGGAGGTTTTCTTTATTAATAAAAGTCTTGGATTTGAATATAAATATATTGCTAGAAGCAATATCCATAGATCTTCGTTTTAATTAAAGTGGCTTTGCCTACTTGTTCTACAAATTGAAGTAATTAAAAATTAATGATCAAGAACCTATTCATAATTCATGGAATCAGTCTAGGAAAATTTTATGTTCTACACTGTGAAAGTAGAAACTTGTAGTTTTAAAATGAATTTATAATTAGTAAATGTCTTATAACAATTTGTAGTTTCAATACACAAATAAAAAAATGCAGGTGTGCTTAAGACCACACGGGAGAAATGTAAACTTCTATGGCGATTTATGAAATGAGAAAACACAATGCCCATTCCAGAGGTATTACCAAGTTAACTATTTTAACACAACTTACGAAATGAGGAAGCACAATGTCCATTTCAGAGGTATTGCCGACTAAACCATATACTCTGCTATATACACATGTGTACTATGTATAGTGGAGGATCACCCGTGACGGAAAAAGCGTGACGGTAAAATCAAATTAACCACAAGCAATTTTTAGACAAGGTGCGCCTACAGAAATTTACACTTCAAAAAGACTCCTCCCCACCCCCTGTTTTGTTTCATCTAATATATTCCGAAATTATTTTAGGGCTATAATCTGAAGTGTCTTTAATAGTTTGGAATTTTGCCCTTCTATCCAAAACGAGAGTTTTAGAGGTTCATACAAATTTCAAATGTAAGCGTACATTTCCAGCCGAGTTAAATTATAGACAAAATGGTCAGTCCTCACGAAGTCATTCTATTTGAATGACCCTAAACAAAATGATGAAACAAAATATATTTATACGGATTGAAACTGCACGGTACCTCATTCGAACTGTATATGTATAAACGCTTAAATTAAACCAAGTTAAACAGCGTAACTATGTACAGATAAAATAACGAGGGTTAAGGGACGGTCAAAGCCACAGAGTAATTACTGCGGGGGTTTTATAATGACTTATCTTTCATCTTTTATTCAAAGAGTTTCTGCTCTATATACAATGTTCTAGCCAACATTATGAAGGTCTGGAATATACCTCGTTCGGTGAAGGATAACCATTAGGGAGGTTTCGCACATGTGGACACTTTGAAATAATTTTACGTACAAATGTTTATGACACAAAACTATTATTGACTTATGGTAAATTTTTCATTTTATGGCTACAGTTTTAAAATAGGACACTTTGCCATATTGAGGCAGAGATGTATTAGAGACACCGAGCATAGAATAGCATAGAGAGGGACCTGGGCCGGCCGGGAAGCCACCAGTGAGTGCTTGCCCCAACTGTCATGGCGGCCGCGCGGCATGAGTCACCCTACTGGCGAGCGTCAGTGGCTTATTTAAATGTGTGTTTTTAAGGGGACCCGGTAGGCCCTATATTAACATGTGTTAAATTGGTCATTTTTGTGCACACTTTTCTCAGAAACTGTTAGACTTAGGTAGTTGAATTTTTGCACCTTTATTGTTAGTCTTGTAAACTACACTTTAACACAAGGATTTGTTAAAAAAAAATTCTGTTGCCTAGCAATATTGTTTTTCGGTTTTTTACTTTATTTGCCCAAAATTGTCATATAAACCTTTTTTTATTTCAAAAAGTAATTATTATTTTAAGATTTCCCTGTATTAAAGTGTGGATTAATAGGTAAGAAATATATGGTAAAAATTTCACTAGCTTATCTCTAGTAGTTCCTGAGAAAACTGTGCACCAAGTTTGACAAAAACAAATTTCGGGAAATCGCATTTAAGGGGACTACATCATAAACGTCTCACACATACAATTCATACAGATTCAAACTTAAGAACAACCAAGCAAACTTCCCATAGCCACTCCTAGATGGCGCTGATGAAAGTACATTTTTGTTATAACCGCTCCTAGGTGGTGCTGACAAACTATCTTTTCCTTTACACGGAATATTTATACCGATAGTAAAGTAACTGAAGTTTTGTTAATTTGTCAGTTTTCTTTCATGAAGCCGTAGTCTAGTGGATAACTAGGAGCCTTTCTGATCACAAGATGCCGAGTTCGAATCTAGGCTAGGGAGACCAGATATCTAATCATATATGTGGTTTGAGGGTAGGAGGGCGGAAGTAAAGCAAACGGTGGTTGGCTCGCTTCCAAGCTGACGGGATATGACTAGATATTTGGTCTCCGGCTGAGGCTGTTTTGCATAATTTTACTAAAGTAATTATGTATGTATATATACAAGTTACGTTTTTGGTTCGAGGGAATTGCTTTTTAAAAAAGAACAATTCTATTCGTTACACTTAATTTTATTAACTTTAAAACAATTATAACAAATAACGTACAATATTCATATACACTGATGTTAGTAATTATGTATGTATATATACATTTACTTAAAAAAAAAATGGTATCCATGGCCAGGAAAACTTTTATTCATTGAAATTTTTACAGTCATTCAACTGTAAATTATATATCCATTTAACCATATTAATTCCATGGATACCACATATTATATATCAAAATGATCAGAATTAAATTCTCTACAAAATTGGTGAAAAAAATAAAAATTTAGTTATTTATAGTTTTTTGCCTACCGGGTCCCCTTAACAGAATGGAAGATAATTGATTATAAACACTTGGTGTTTTCCTGTATATGGTGTTTCAGTGGCAAGACTGAAAATTCATTGTAGTTGTCATAGTAAAAAAAATAATGCTATGTTGAGAACAATATTGATGTCACATTGTTTAGATATTCAGTTTGATTGCAAAATAAACTATTTTTACTCCTGATGCCACGTTTTAATTTTAAAACCTTCAACCAATAAAATTATCAATATTAAAATTTTTCTCAAATTTATAAAGTTATGATGATTAATACAATGAACATTTCAACAATTTAATTTCAACATTCCAAATGTAAATTATAAACTAAGTAACATAATATTCGTCAGATTAAAATAGTTTTAAATATGTATATATATATTTTAGAGAAAATGATAATTTAGTTCTATCTAGCAAATAATAATATAATAGTTAACTCTTATTATACGAGTGATATGCAGTGTCAAGTTTTCTTTGTTTATTTATTGGGTTAATGTTCTGTTAATAAGTTAAAACAAATTTCCATGTCTTTTTTGAAGTAGTAAATAATATTATTATTCTTAAAAAACAGTAAATAACATTCAAAGGCACTAACGATTACTATTAATCAGGAATGGAAGACAATGTGCATGTCCGCCGTATCTACCAGCATCTGTGTCGTGTCGGCGCCGCGCGTGGATTTGAACTGCGAACATAATATAATTAGCCAGTTGGTATTCAACCTAACTTCCTGAACAAACCACTAACGTAATGGAAAAAAGTTTGAAATAAAAAATAAATTTAACTCTTTATCTAAAAGTTTCTGGCTGACAAAATTCCCGTGTCCAAAAAAAAAAAAAAAAAAACTTCTTCACAGGTCAACTTTTTAATGGCAATTTAAAAGACATTGAAAAAGTCAATTTATTAATTTAATATGAGGCCGTTGTTTGTCAATTTTAAAAATGGCACTATCATCATCTTTCAACATTACTCTATATTAATCTAAAATTAAAAAATTTTTGGAAGTGCCTAAGAGTTTTAAAATGCGGTGTATTTATTAAGCTTTCAGACTAACTTTCTAGTTGCTCGCCGCTGGTTTTTCGTTTCTCGCCCCAACTGTCATGGCCGCCAGTGGCTTCACTGCCCAATATGCAGCTTAAATGGCAATAGCCCCTCTATGTCTATTCCGTGCTCGCTGGTTAGAAAGAAAATGCTCTAATACGTAATTGTAATTTTCAATTTTATTTATAACTTACATAAATTAAAACAGAAAATATTATTTATAAAATGTAATGTAATTAATTGTGAACAGAAAATAAAACACTTTAAACTTAAACCAATTCACATCGTATTTAACTCGGGAAATATTAGACGTACCTTTTGAATTACATCGGACTGCGCATGCGAACGTAAATAAACACGATTGCCGGATTCCGCTATTCCTGTACTTTTACTAACCTAAAATCAAAATCAAATAAAACCCAAACGCAAAATCTCACAACAAATACGTTTACTAACTTCAAACGCGTTTCAACGACAGTGTCGCCATCCTCAGTGATGCACGGGCAACAGTAATCAAACTATAACTACCCAAACAGTTAGTTTGCATCACTAATTGGTTTGCATCAAACCTCTAGCATCACTGAGGATGGCGTCTTTGTCGTTGAAACGCGTTTGAAATTAGTAAACGTGATTGTCGTGTTATTTTGTGATTAGGTTTTATTTTATCTAGTTATTGTCTCACAAGTCCAACTCAATAGTTATTCATTAACTTAACATCAATTTATAAAGTATGTACAACAAAACAGAAACTGAAAAAGTTTTACTTTATAAAACATAAATACTTAATGTTTACCCTACATTACGTCAAACTACAAATTAGGAACGTTCGAAATACATCAACGTTCACGATTCGATAGATCGAATCAATCCGATGTGTATCACAAGGGCCCATGTATTCGATGCATCGAAGTATAATATTTATAATATTCTGAACTATTTTAACTTACAGTCTATAGTCACAGTATGTTTCCAGTTACTAAACATATACGATATTTTGATTAGAGTCCTTCAACAAATATTTCATGAACGCCATTATTGTTGTAAGGCTTTAACGAAACATGTTACAAATTGTAGGTTCACAATAGAAAATGTTGAGAGTCAGCAAAAATTTACCTTTGGGTAAAGGGACAAAGTTTTACACAACCGTAAAAAAAAACATCAATTGACCTATAGTACATTCAGCGAGAGTTTGTAGTAAATCGCTGTGTTCTGTAGCCATTTTGAAGTTTTAACTTTAGACTTTGAATGCGTTTTTTTAGTTAAATTTTAAATTTATACACATGTGACATAATAAAACATTTATTAAGCGGTTTTAATTGTCCATGTCTTTTCCTGTCATACGTCATAGGTAGCGATTTACTGCAAACACTCGCTGAACGTACTATAGATAACTGGCACAATCACTTTAGCTTTATTTACGTTCACTCAAAATGTTGGATGAGGGAGGTTATTTGTTAATAACATGTATTATATTATGTATGTATATCATGTTTATATATTATATTGAAATATCTAATAAAATAATTAAAATAATTCTAAATAGAATCAATTTTATACCTTAAACTAGGGGCTCTGCACCTGGACGCTTCGCGTCCCAACCCCGCCTCGGTCTTCGGCCTCAGATGACTGCTTCGCTTCGCTCGCAGTTGGAAAATTCGATAAAGAATCTCGTTAATCTTTGGCTCGTTTGTACATAGATGACCTAGCATAAATCAGCTGTTTTATTTGGCAGCTGAAACTCATTAAACATTATCTTCATAAGTAAATAATGAGCTGGACTTGTGAGAACAATATAGATGAAATAAAACACTAACACAAAATGTCACAACAAATACGTTTAATAAATCAAACGCGTTTCAACGACAAAGTCGCCATCCTCAGTGACAAAAATGATCCTTGCGTTTGTCACTGAGGATGGCGACTTTGTCGTTGAAACGCGTTTGATTTATTAAACGTATTTGTTGTGAGATTTTGTGTTAGTGTTTTATTTCATCTTTATCTTCATAAGATTAACATGGGAAATTTGAAGGATTGTGTGCCCGAGCTCCTTCTTGGGTGATAGCGGCTGAACGGATGATTGGATCTTCATTTTGATGGGAAATCGTTAGTTTGAAATTAAATTTTCTAAAACATTTGTTTTTAACATTTTTGTCTATCTCTTACCGTTTTCTTACAAAACGCAATCAAAGTGGAAAAATGAAGAAATTGAAAAATCGAAAAAATCTTTCCCGCCCAAAAGGTGCTTCCAAAATAAAAAAAAATGTTAGATTCTGGCAATTTTTCCAAAAGTTTCTCGTCGAGAGCTTTAATTTAAGTATAAGGTTGATGGGGTTCCGATTACGGGAAGTGCCTAGTAATTAATGTCAGTGAATCAGTGAAATCGTCTATATAATTTAAGGACGTTGGGTGGAGCCTCCCTTCTCGGATGAATAATGGCTAAATGGATGATTGGATATTGAATTTGACGGAAAATCTCCTCTTTGAAATTTATTTTTCTGCAACTTTTGTATTTAAAATTTTTTGCTACTTCTTACCACTTTCTTGCTAAATGCGCTCAAAGTGAGAAAATGAAGAAATTTAAAAAATCGAAAAAATCGTTCCCACCCAACAGGTGCTTCCAAAATTAAAAATTGTTAAATTCTGGAAATTTTCCCAAAAGTTTCTCGTAGAGAGCTTTAATTCAAGTATAAGGTTGAGGGGGGTCCGATTACGGGAAGTGCCTAATAATTAATGTCAGTGAATCAGTGAAACCGGCTAGCTTTAAGAACGTTGGGCGGAGCTTCCCTTCTCGGATGAATAGTGGCTAAATGGATGATTGGATCTTAAATCTGATGAAAAATCGTTCGTCTGAAATTAAATTTTCTACAACTTTTGTATTTAAAATTTTTTGCTATCTTTTACCGTTTTCTTACAAAACACGCTCAAAGTGAAAAAATTAAAAAATTAAAAAAATCTAAAAAATCTTTCCCGCCCAAAAGGTGCTTGCAAAATTAAAAAATGTTAACTTCTGGCAATTTTCCCAAAAGTTTCTCGTCGAGAGCTTTAATTCAGGTATAAGGTTGAGGGGGGTCCGATTACGGTAAGTGCCAAATAATTAATGTCAATGAATCAGTGTTACCGTCTAGCTTTATATAAGTAGATTTAATATGTAGGCCTACGAGTGAAGGTATTAAGCACTTTGAGATTATTAAATAAACTTTTTTGTATTATTAGTAAAATCCAATCTAGAATAGCAGTTTAGTAACCCATAATACTTAGTTGTAATCATTTATTTTGACTCTATATTATAATAGGCCCTACTGTTTTAGATATATTATATTCCTTACACCCCTGAATCCCAACATAACATAAAATTAATACTGAAATTTTGAATGGTATATTGAGTTTAAACTTTTCGAGAATGAAACCAAAAAGATTTCATTATTAACTTTTAACTCGGGAAATGAAGAAGATATTATTAAATACTCTTTAACAAATATTTGTCGAATAACTTTGCCAGCGACTTTATTCAAATAAACCTGTGAACGCAAGGTTTCTCAGGAAACTGTATTTGTGTCTTCATCAAAGGGAAGGGAAAAGAAATAGTGATTTACAAATAAATTCATGTCTTCACATCAAAAAACTTCTGAGTAACAAGCTATTCAATTGTATCCAATTTTACTTTTTCAAAATTTAGATTTTTTAATATCCAGGAACACAAAGAGAAGTCTCAAATCACTTTCCATGTTTATGGAATTTGAACACTTAATTGATTGCTTCTACATAGTTTTACAAAGTACTTTCGGTCATTAGTGCAGCTGGGTTATATAAACTCATAATAAGCTGGATTAATAAAGCAATAAGTATATATAAAATCGGAACAATAAATACGTCATGTAAAGTACAGAAGTGGTATAGACCGATGCTATTTTTTATATTTGACAATAAAATTTTTTCGAGTAAGGAACGTTTAGGAAGTTACTTTGGCATATTTGCCACGAGACAGAACCTTCGACGTGAAACGGAAGTTGTAACCTGGTTTCGAAGGAAATGAAAAGATTAAATCCTGTGGAAGTTATAAATGGGTGACAGTTTACCGGGAGATGTTTTGGAAATGTTTTGAAATAAAACAATCTGCCTACTTCTTAGAAATAAATGTTTTAAGATACATGCAATTAAGGGGTAAAAAGGTAGTGTGTCTCAAAACGCTTACCAGCAATATCGGGAAGTTCAATATGAAAATATTCACATTCAATAATTATTCGAGTTACGCTTTTATATAAATAGCAAGAGCTAAGTCGTTTTTTACCAAAGCTGCACGGTTGTAGGCAATTATTTACTTCCTTTAACAATTAAACATTTTGCTTAAAATCCAAAACTCATACCAAGACTTTTGTGGAAAGAGGGCGGAAGTAAAGTAAACAGTAAGCAAACTGTCGTGGTTGACTTGCTTTAAAGCTGGCACGATATTGCTAGTTAACTGTTCTAATAACTAATACGTTTATTAACTCAAACGCGTTTCAACGACAAAGTCGCCATCATCAGTAATGCACGAGCTACAATATTCAAACTATAACTCAGATATAGTTTGACACAACTATAACATAGTAGTGAGATTTTGTGTTCTAAGTTTATTCTATCAAGTATATCTTCTCACAAGTCAAGCTCAATGTTTATTTATATGTTCTTCAGCTTTTGATTATTATAATAGCTGATTAGTCTATATATAACAGTGTATAATTCGATTGTTATTTCTAATAAATCACTGAAGATGGTCATATTGTCGTTAAAAATTGTTTGATTGAGAGAAAGATTGTTACATTCTATTCTATCAAGTAGTTAAGTTTCCTTTAATATTTATATTTAAACTTTAAAGGTTTTATTACAGTTCTATTCCTATTCCATTTTAGATACAAGAGGAGATTTTCTTTATTTATAAAAGTCTTGGAATAAAGATAAATATAATGCTAGAGGCAATATCCATAGCGTTTCGTTTTAATTAAAGTGGCTTTGCCTACTTGTTCTACAAAATGTAGTAATTAAAAATTAATGATCAAGAGCCTATTTATAATTCATGGAATCGGTCTAGAAAGGTTTTATGTTCTACACTGTGAAAGTAGAAACTTGTAGTTTTAAAATTAATTTATAATTAGTAAATATTTTATAGTAATTTGTAGTTTCAATACACAGATAAATAATACAGTTGTGACCACACGGGAGATGTGTATACTATAGCGATTTACGAAATAAGGATTTTTTTTTTTTTTTTTGGGAGGTCCGATGCGTTTAGGTGTCCCAAAATGATCATTCATTACGTAACTCTAAACATAGCTACGAAATGAGGAAGCACAATATCCATTTCTGATGTGTTACCAAGTGAACTATTTTAACACAACTTACGTAGTGATGGAGCACATGTCCTTTTCAGAGGTATTACCAAGTAAACTATTTTAACACAATTTATGAAATGAGGAAGCACAATGTCCATTTCTGAGGTATTACCAAGTAAACTATTTTAACACAACTTACGTAGTGATGGAGCACATGTCCTTTTCAGAGGTATTACCAAGTAAACTATTTTAACACAATTTACGAAATGAGGAAGCACAATTTCCATTTCTGAGGTATTACCAAGTAAACTATTTTAACACAACTTACGTAGTGATGGAGCACATGTCCTTTTCAGAGGTATTACGAAGTAAACTATTTTAACACAATTTACGAAATGAGGAAGCACAATGTCCATTTCTGAGGTATTACCAAGTAAACTGTTTTAACACAATTTACGAAATGAGGAAGCAAAATGTCCTTTTCAAAGGTATTACCAAGTAAACTATTTTAACACAATTTACGAAATGAGGAATCACAATGTCCATTTCTGAGGTATTACCAAGTAAACTATTTTAACACAACTTACGTAGTGATGGAGCACATGTCCTTTACAGAGGTATTACCAAGTAAACTATTTTAACACAATTTACGAAATGAGGAAGCACAATGTCCATTTCAGAGGTATTACCAACTAAACTATATACTCTGCTATATACACATGTGTACTATGTATAGTAGAGGGTAACGCGTGACGGTAAAATCCGATTCAACGCCTGCAATTTAAAAAAAAAGGTGCGCCTATAGAAGTTTACACTTCAAAAAATCCCCCCCCCCTGTTTTGTTTCATGTTAAATATACACAAATTCCTTTAGGGCTGTAACCTGAAGTTACCTAAAGTGTCTTTAATAGTTATTGCCACTCTATATTTTATGAGTTTAAGTTGTTCATAAAATTTTCAAATGGAAGCCCAAATTTTCAACCGAGTTAAATTAAAAACAAAATAGTAGATAAGAAAGGATTTTGAAATATTTGGTCTTTAAGGGTTGAAATAACCTCTAAAACAATAAATATTGATTGTTATACTTTCCTTAAAGCTAGACAGCTGAAATTTTGTACATTTATTTCTTGCAAGATACATATAAAAAGTAAAACGGTTTGCATTTCGTTACGTTCTGCTAGGGGAGAAAATGTGATAAAAAACCCTAAAAACAATAAATATATATTTTTATACTTTCCTTAAAGCTAGAGAGCTGATATTTTGTAAATAATTCTTACAAGATACCCAACACAGATAAATAAACCAGTTTTACATTTTATCACGTTCTGTTAAGGGATGGAAATGCAGTAACAACCCCAAAAACAATAAATATTTATTTTTATACTCTCCTTAAAGCTGGAAAGCTGAATTTTTTTACATTTATTTCTTGCAAGAGGCATATAACAAATAAACCATTTCTGTTAAGGGGTGAACATTTTGTAACATCCCCTATTAATAACTATAGATATTAATTAATTACCACCAAGGAACATGACATTTGGTACACATATTGTTCATAGGCTCACTTAAGATAGGATTTTAAAATATTTGGCCTTTAAGAATTTAAACATCCCCTAAAACAATAAATATTGTTGTTATATATATCAATAACCCTACTGCCTAGGAATCTGAAATTTGGTGCACGTATTTGTGATAGGTGCTAGGGGCGCACCAAGAAAGGATTTTAAAATATTCGGAATTTAAGGATTGTAACATCTCCTAAAACAATAATATTTTTTTTATACTTTCCTTAAAATTTTCCTGAAATTGTTTACATTTATTTCTTAAAAAACACATATAAAAAGTAAATGAGTTTTACATTTTATTACGTCCTGCTAGGGGTGAAAATGTGATAACAACCCCTAAAATCAGTAAGTATACATTTTTATACTTTCCTTAAACCTAGAGAGCTGAAATTTTGTACATTTATTTTTTTCAAGATACATATACAAAATAAACCAGTTTCACATTTTGTTACGTGCTGCTAAGGAGTGAAACTGTAATAACAACCCCTAAAAACAATAAAAATATTAATTGGTATTCTTTCTTTAAAGATAGAGAGCTCAAATTTGGGACGTTAATTTTAAGAAAATCTTTTAGACATAAGCTGATCAAAACTATCCCGATCTATGCGTTTGGAAATATAATATAATGCATATGTTAAAATATAAAGATCTATGTGATCTGCAAACATCCAACTAAGACTATGATTTACCAGTCTGTAGCGAAAGAAAAAAAAGTCGCTCTTCTGTCTGAATGTTTTTTATTTTTTATTGATTTAATTTATTCAACACACATACCGTGACGAAGACGATTGACGTTCAACCAGTGAACAATACATACCAAACTAATAGAAAATACATGTAATAATTCACTTTCGTGAAATCCTAGATGAAATAAAATGAGAGGAAAATATTACAATTATGTAACATAGTGATGCAAAAAACTAATTCCCTGTAGCGAAGCACTGGTATTCAGGTAATATATTTATACGGATTGAAACTGCCTTTTCCCGCACGGAACCTCGTTCCAACTGTAAATGTATAAACGTTTAAATTAAAACAAGTTAAACAGCGTAACTATATACAAATAAAATAACGAAGGTTAAGGGACGGTCAAAGCCACAGAGTAATTACTGGGTGGGTGGGGGGGGGGGGGATAATGACTTATCTTTCATCTTTTATTCAAAGAGTTTCTGCTCTATATACAATCTTCTAGCCAACATTATAAAGGTCTGGAATATACGTCGTTCTGAGAAGGAAGACCATTAGGGGTGTTTCGCACAAGTGGACACTTTGAAATAGTTGTAATTACAAATATTTATAAGCAAACAACAGTAAACTGTTTTAATTTCAGTTTACAATAAATTAAAAAAGAAAATATAATTTATAAAATTTAATGGAAATAATTATGAACAGAAAATAAAACAGTTTAAACCTAAACTCATCACAACTTATTTAACGCGGGAAATATTAAACGTAACTTTTTAATTAATTACATCGGACTGCGCATGCGAACGTAAATAAACACGATTGTCGGACTTCGCGATTCCTGTTCTTTTACAAACAACTTAACATCGCTTGATAAAATATGTATAACAAAACAGAAAATTAATAACTTTTTCTATACTAATATTATAAAGAGATAAAGTTTGTTTTTCATTTCTTTGTTTGTTTGTATGTAGGGGGTAATCTCTGGCACTACTGAACCGATTGAAAAAATAGTTTTACTAATAAAAAGATACACTATCCTTGAGTAACATAGGATATAATTAATTTCGATAAAAATCTTTTTTTATTTAAATATTTATAAATTTACTCGGAAAAAATCTTAGGTTAGACCTAGAATGATAAACCAACACATGTATTTACATTTATTACCATAGCAACCAATTGAATAAAATAACAGATAGTATAGCTGTTTGCTCCAATATTTCCATTAACAGCTGATTTCAAAATTTGAAGCAATTATTTTTGTATTTCTAGCTTTTAGCTTAGGGTTGTAAAGTGTAGGCCTGAGCCTTGCTGGTTCTTTTAACCATTATTATCACTGCTGTTATAAAATAAAAGAAATAATTTAATTTGAACATTTAACATTATTTACAATCTTAATTTTGAGGTTATTATTAATCCTACACCTTTATTGCAAATAGATAAAACATTCCATATGTGTTTATAAGATTCCATTGCGGGTTGGCGTGCGCAGCACGCAGGGGTCTTCCCTAGTGCTTTATAAAACACTAGCTGTCCGATCCGGCTTTGCACGGGTAGACAAATCAAAGTTAAATGTAAATGAACAAAAATAAAATATATCAATAAATATATTACACTATGTAT
>JAGFPH010002606.1:63905-80527 GCA_018207615.1 Philaenus spumarius | reverse complement strand
AGATACATAGAAAAAGTAAACTAGATTTTGTCGCGTGCTGCTAAGGGGTGAAAGTGTGATAACAACCCTTAAAACAATAAAAATTAGTTATGGTATTTTCCTTAAAGTTAGTGAGCTGAAAATGTGTACATTTATTTCATACGACATACACAATAAAATTGTCATAGATTGACATTTTGTCACGTACTGCTAAGGCGTGAAAATATACTAAAAACCTCTATAAAAAATGTTGATTGTTATCTATATATTTAAAAAATGCCTGCTTTTTATTCACTTACTTCCTATAGTTAATACTTAGCCGATTTTGATGATTATTTTTTTTATTTAAGAGATAATTTCAAGTTCTAAGTCACTGTGAAGCTAAATATTTGATTTAAACTTTTATTTTGGTTACAGTCCGAGTTTAAAATTGCATCAGTATGATATAACTAAGTTAATAGGAAATAATTGGTTCTAAACAGCTGATAACCTAATTGAGTTTCAAATAAATAAGTTATTTACTTTACTCAACAGTAAAAAGATGATTTAGGTTATGTTATTGTTGATGCGTTTTAGGTCTGATTTGTTGCTGTGTAATTGAACTATGAAGTTTTGTTTAGGCATTTTATTTTTGTCATCCCTGATATAAATGACAGTAATATTGAATTGGGAATTTGAATACTTTCAATGAAATAAAAAGGTGAAGAACAAGTTGAATTTCGTTACTTTACATCAAAATTGGTCGAATTTCGACCACAGGAGATACTCGTACTTTTCTTAAAGCTAGAGAATAAACCCTTAATAAATTGAGGAATTTAGAAATAAGAAACCACTATGTTACATTCTAATTAAAAATAAATTAGAAGACTTATTACAATTTAAGAGCAGGGCCTATTTATAAAAATAACCTCTTTGCATTTGCTTCGACGTGAGGCACCGCGGGGGTTGGCGAGCAAAGCCCTCTAGTATATAATGAAATCGTTAACAGACTTTTCGTCTGTTTGTGCAAACCAATCTCCACAATGGCTGAACCAATTTGGATGTAGTTTCAGTGATGTATTGGTTCCGGAAAAGGACTTCTATCCGATGGGTCAGAACCGTCAAGAAAGTTCTAGGACATTCTCTATACTACTGGAACATCCTACATAATTCTCCACCATTTTCGAGTATTCTAGAACATTCTGGAATATTCTGGAACTTTATAGAATATTCTGGTTAATTTGGACTTCGGCACTAAATTCGGCACCGACTTCCCGTAAGATGTCCACTGGTGCTATACCCCAACCCCTGCAGTTCCAAAATTGAGAATCTTCAGTTTATGGAGGCGGATTGAGAGCTACCGTACAATATAACCCTCATGAGGCTGCGGGGTTTGTTTGCTTAGTTATGGCGGCACTTTAGGACAAACCACATTTATATTTACTATGCACATTTATTTAACTGAAGAAATTATGTACGTCACAAACAATTTTTCAAATTCGGTTACTTCCTTCATAAAAGCTCAATTTGAAATATTGTTTATCATTTTTATTTATACAAAGGAAGATACGTAGGCTTATTGGTGTTGTTCAAATGTTTAAAAACAGTTACATCAATCGGCTGACACACTAATAGTACCGTTGGAACACGTGATCGAAGTATATTCCTTCGTAAATACCCTGTACAAAAAACCTCTGATTTAAACTACAAGGAAAAGTTACAAAACGACAAATCCAACAATTAAAAAATATTCCAACACTATGACCGGATGACAATTTTTCAGTGACGGAAGTTAGGTTTCAGATAAACGTATTGTATAACGTAGAAATACAATAGGCACTGGCATTGACTGGCACTGACCTTGAGAAATTTATTTCGAAATAACATAGTTTTGTTCGATAATTTACTACCAAGAATTCCAAATTATAAACAACTGTAATAACGATTAGAATTAATTATTGTTGATGTTGACACTTTATTGTAATATTGTCTATTGCTGACGGGTGCAGGGTAGTTTGGGCTGCCTCAAGCTATGGTGGCACAACCTATATTAGGCTGCAACTATTACAAGAGTATCAAGGTTTGATTTCAAGACGGAAACTATAGCTCCCAACCCAGTTGCAAAGTTGAGATCCTGTATTCAATTCATCGTAAAACGTTTCCAACTTGAACATGAATTAAAATATAATTTTTACTAATAATACATAAAATTATACAACGTGCTACATAAAATAAAATGTAATTTAACATTATAAAAACATGATTTTATACCTTGGTTTGTTAAATAGTTTCTGATCATGTTTACATTGAAAACTTAATTTTAATTTCTTTGCGCTTAATTAAACATTAATTAAATTTGATAGAATAAACTTTGAACACAAAATCTCACAACTAATACGTTTATTAACTCAAACGCGTTTTAACGACAAAGTCGCCATCTTCAGTGATGCACGAGCTACAATAGCCAAACTTTAACTAATCTTACAGTGCTCCATCCCCTGTATTTATACAGAATTCAAAGGGGCGTGGCTTAAGACTACGTTACATTAGTGGGGCGTTAACAAAATTATCTCGCGTTATTATAACTAGCAAGACATTAACTATAGGGGAAAGTTGGACACAACCGGGTACAAAAACGTTTTTTATTTTTTCTAGAGTCACTATGTATTTCAAATAACTCAAATTTATATTTAATTGATAAAATTCTTTGTTACTGAGTGAAAAACATCTTTTCCTGATAGAAAATATTTTTTTCTGCTGAGTATCAATTGTTTTATTAAGAGTATGCAAGTACCCGTACAGCATAATAGATACAGGAATAATTGAAAAACATGACATTTACACAACAAAAATATGTATTTGTAAATAATCCTATTAGAACAGCCTTTAAAATTATGATCATAGTGTATATTAGTCTACAAATCACGTTTCACAAGTAAATTTAAAAACAGTTATATTTTCAAATTATGTTTTATTTTAAGTTTTCACAATAAATTTTCCCAAAAATCTCAAATAAAAATGGTATCCTGATCTTCTGCACTGCTACAGCCTTCGTGTGCCCATCCATCACAGACAACACACCATATCCAATTTTCTTGTGATTTTGGTTGGGAAAATAATTCGTTGCAAAATAAGCAGGCTTCATCACCTTGTTGGTCATCTTCATGTGATGTTGAAGGCTCTTTTTTTGTGTTAGATTTCTTCTGGGTTTTGATGGTTTGTTCATGGGCCTTGAACAAATTCCTCTTTAAGCTTTTCTTTTCTTGTTTTCTATTTCTTTCTTGATCTTTTAGGTCCAATTCTTGCTTATAAGGAGAAGAAGTAAGAATCACTGCCTTCCCTCGCCTCTTGTCAAATTTCTTCACACTTCTTGGACCCTACTGCACTGGAAGAGGCTTTATTTCTATTGGAGATATTGAAAAGGCAGAAGAAATAGGCTGGCTTGCATTGTTGGTTTGTGGAGAAGTCGAAACTGTTACAGGTACCGGTAGCGATTGTACACCTTCACTTTGATCAGCCATAGAGTTTTCACTGACGGGTGTAACTGGAGGTTGTCCTGACAGAGGATTATTCCCATTTTCCATTAGTCTTTCTGTTGTATCGGACGGTGCGAAGAGGTGTTCAAGGAATAAACCATTATTGAATGGTTAGATCCCTGTCTTCTCAAACCCGTTTATGGCTGTCTGTGCAACTGCTTCCCTCAAATATGCAACTTAAAATAATTTTTCAATTTGATGAATTGTAACAGCACCGCCAGGTTGATTGATCAGCCATTTCCTCACTTCCTGTTCGTAATAACTACTTAGTGGTGCCATTACTAAAACATCAAGTGGGTGTATGATGAGGGAAAAATAAAATGGTAACATGTTCTTTTCTTGCCATATTTATCAACTCAATCCTTTTGACGTGTGTGGAATGGCCATCTAGGATCCAAACAACTGGCTTGTCTGAGAAGGGATGTGATAATTCAACAAACCGTTTGAACCATACAAGGAAAGTTTCTTTGGTGATCCACCCACTCTTGTTGTAAGCTGCAAAAGATCCCGGTGGGGCATCATCCATCAAAAGGGGGTTTGCTTTAGCTCTTGGAAAAATAAACATAGGGGGCATAAAAATTCCAGCTGCGTTCATGCAAGTTTCTACTGTCACAAGAACTCACCGTTCAGCAGAGCTCAGACAGCCTACCTGTTTCTTACCTCTCAGGGCTATTACTTTTGAGGGTTTGTTCGGGACAGTTAAAATGCCTGTTTCATGTACGTTATATATGTCACAAGGTGATATTTTGTGTTTTTCATAAATAGATTCTAAAAGGGTGAAAAATGTATTTACCGCATTACGGTTAAAGCCCTTTGCTAATGACGTGTTCTCTGGATCTCTCAATGAAATTTCTGAATTTCTGGACAAAAAACTATATAGCCATTCTTTTCCAGCCCTATTTTTTTTGTTAAATGTAAACTGTATAATATTATGTTTTTCTGCAAGTTCAAATGCAAGTTCTCATAGGTCACTAAGTGTTACCCCAAACAGTCTTTCTTCTAAGGTTAGAATATGTGCTACTAACTCCTTCTCTTGAGCTGTAGAAAAAACTTGCTTAAATCTACCTAATTTCTTTTTCAGCAGCAGTATTAGGAGATAATGCTTTCAGACGAGCCTTTTTTACCCTGTCATCAAGTGTACTTTGTCGGACATTAAATGTAAACGATGTTTTTTATATCCCATGTTGCCACTCGAAACTTCTTGAATAGCACCAGACATACTTTCTTGAGACCCACTCTGTCTATTTGTTTTCCTCTCATATTAAATTTTTCTGGGCATCATGAAACCTGAAAAACAATGTATGCTGCGCTATAGAATATTCTATTATTTTATAAGTTATCGGGAATATAATAATTTTGTATGTTGTTGCAATAATCAATAAAAATTATATAACTTATTTATATAACCTTTGCCAAGATCTTCAAATGAACTATTTTATAACAAGTAAGGAATTCTGCAGAAGGCCTTATAGTTAGAAGACTTTCACGTGTATCATTTTTAAAGAAAGTAGGGAATTGTGTAGAAGACCTAGGCCACATTTTACTATGAATTTCATTACTCATATGATAAAATGTTTCCAAAAAATGCATTGACATACTTGGAAAGTCATTTTACAAATTACTGTTGGCTACAATTAATTTATTATTATTTTTCTAAATGGCATCATTCAAGTAAATTTTATAATAAAAATAAAATAATATTTTTATTAATATTTACGTAAATTATTATCAATCTATAATATAGGATTTTCCAATAAATCAACACACTAAAGCTCACATTACAAATGTTAAAGAAATGAGTTGTCTAAAACCGGGTATCCGGTTTTGTAGATCTTCTAAGATCCAGGGTTTATCCGACCACGCCATGAAACAAAATATTGAGTCTAGTGTCTTTCAAACAGGGCAAAAACTATGTTTCAAGTTTAAAATAACAATAAAAATAAGTATTATTAGATGTTTTACTTACCTCAATTGAATCTTGACAGAGTTAAGGATTGCAATGTAATAACAATAGCGTAAAAATTCATCTTCTATCTCACAATTTTTTTAAACATTCACTAAAGACGAACGTATCCCTTACTGGGTCTTTTGTTTAACTATGAATAACATGGCTGCCGTGGTCAACTAGTTCCACGTATATACGAACAGATAGCTGCACTAATTCAGCCAAATTATTGAATTTACGGTTTTGTCCACCTACCCGGTTTTGCCCAACTCTCCCCTATAACTAAACACGTTACCCACCTAATAATAATCTCAAACAATACATTATTCTTATATTAATATAGAATTTTGTATGGGTCCTAATTAATTGTTTACAATTACTTTACTATGTTTGTTAATATGAAAAGTTTCCCAAGCATCTATTGTGTTAAGTCACAGGTAAAAGAATTATTATTAATTCTTTTATCTGTGGTCCAGCTTAGAGTATTTTTTATAGTCGGACCAAGATTTTGTACTTTAGAACAATAAGGCAAATGATTGCCTTTTATTGTAAATTTCGGCCAACTACTTAAACTAGTTTATGTAACTTCAACTACGAACAATTGTGAATTCTGAAACACATGTTTCCACTTAGATCTCTTGACGCACATAGTCTGTTTGTGAATGTTAGGGATTTGTTGTTTCGAAACCTCAAAAACTTTTATTTAAATCCTCTCCAACGCGATGAACTTTTATTTCCACGTTGAAGTTTGTTTGTAACTAAGTTTGTTTTACATTCGTTTCATGTTTTCGTCCCTTCATTTGTTAGAAAAGTTAGAGTTATGCAACCCACAGAGCGCTGCAGGATTCATTTTACAAATTGCAATGATTTAAATATCGTGCATAACTTGGGGGGACTCAGTTTTATATATCAATGCGAGACTTTGACCGTACCTATTATAACATTTCTTTTACTTTTTTAGGTGGCTAAACATTTCGCCTCTTTATTCTAAAGGGGGGGGGGAAGGGGAGGAACTTAAAATTTTCAAATGCAAACCCCATCATGTGACCCCTTATTTTAAAGGGCATAAAAAATAAATCAAATGGCTCAAACTAGAGGTCTCTATGTTGCCCCAATCAAAAACTACAGCCATTCCAAAATGCGGGCGAAGTACTTCCCAAAGTTATTAAAAAAATAAGTTGTGAACTCCTTATCTAATGCAAACGTCATGGAATGAATGAAAAGGTTCATTTAACAGAGTAAAATACTATTTACAATGATAAAATAATAATAAAAAAATAAATTCTTAAAACAGTTAAATGTTTTACTGTAGCAAATGTTCAAACTGTTCACCTTCGGCTGTTTGACAGTGTGTAGCCGTGTGTAAAAAGCTGAGACAGCATTCAAGAAAAATTCAAATGTTATAATATGCATGGTCAAAATTTCACATTGATATCTCGGCCTTTTAAATTATATCCAGGTGTGCCAGGACATAAAACTCACGCTGTATACAATTTGGTAAGATCCTTGAGGAAATTGGTTTTATATACAACTTGGAGAGACTTATTTTTATTGCAACTTCCTTTCCCAACACTCAATTAATGCATGAATTTTGACTTAATGATAAATTAATAATTTAGATTTTTTAAACAGATGCTTAATCGTTCATAAATCATAACCAGTAAATATGGTAAATAATATTATGTCACTGTTCTATGCAAAAATACTGTCATTCACGCAAAATCCCGGCCCTTACTGCGCATGTGTATGGATCTAGATCTCCGCTACTCTTACCACCCTGCCACGATCCAACCGTTACTCTAATCTCAGAGTATACAATAAACTGTTTGCATTTGCTCCACCGCAAGTAGGCGCAGTTGTTGGCGAGCTAAGCGAGCAATAGATGGAACCCTCAGTAGTCTAAATAAAAGTACCAGGAGACCGAGCTAAAGCTCGAATATAAGCAGGGCCTAGTTCGCTCACGTCAATAACTATTATTGCAAATTTCCGTGAACATCGTTTAGGTTAGGCCTATAACATTAAACAACTAAATAAAGGGTAAGCTTATTTAGCAGAAGTATTCGTTGCCATGGTAACTATAAATAGATACAACATTAGGCTTACCTCTAATAAAATACAGTTTTAAAGAAAACAGATGATTATTGTAATGGCATTGAAAACATTTGCATCAGCTGTGCTTCGTTTAAAAGAAAACAGATGATTATTGTAATGACATTGAAAAAATTTGCATCAGCTGTGCTTTGTATTGTTTAAAATGGACAAATTTCACTTTTTAATTTAATAAAAAGACGTAGAAAACGAATTTTCCCAGACTGGTGACCATTTCCAATCGATTTCTCGTGACCAAAAGCCCCATATAAAATCAAAAAATCAAAAATCCTTCGACGGAGATTCCAGATCCATTTAGCAGACAGACAATTATATCTCGCTTTAGAAGATAAGATTATCAAATTAAAACTGATTTCCATTTTAAATGTGAAACACCGGCGAGGTTATACATTTTAATGCCATTAAATGTTACACAGAAACCAAAATAAACACATTATAACGTCAATTAAAACTAGTCAACTAACATAACAAACAGCCTCCAAGTATCCCAACAACGACTAAAAGTAACCTAGTTAACATTAGAAATTGCTATTTCGTCAACAAAGAAAATCAGTCAACAAGAAAAAACAGATAAGCCATAAACTTAAATCTAATTAATAATAAATAACGTTACATTTTTTGAATTAAATAAAACAGCAATAAAAAAAACTGGAACAGTAAATATAACAACAAAAACCTGACATGATAACACAAAATAAAAGAAAGCAACACTAATATTAAAATTGTTTCCAGTTGGTTACTAATTTTGTCTAAATATTTACTGGAGACGATAACCGTTTTGGACTTTTGCCTTTAAAAAAAATAATGAAATATTTAAGAAGATAGTGTGAAAATTCAAGAAACGTATTGAACTACGTGACATGTGTGCAACTTAGAAAATACATGGTGTGTTTGAAAACTATCGACCTATATTGTTTTACACACGGAAAGAGATATACAAAATCTGATCTTGGGACTGTAATTTAAGGTCGGGCGAACATTAGAAAATCTACTTACAAAATATTCAAACTCCCCGTCTCCCTCCTACCAGTTAATCTCAAAAATGTGTAATGGTTATATATTATGGCAATTCGAACATCATGAACTTCTGTTGTAAGACAATAAAAACGACTAAAGATTTTTTTAGTTTGTTACGCTCAAAGTAAATTATTTTTTAGAATTGTATAAATATAGGTTATTACTCTGAAAATAATAATTTATTAAAAAGTTCAATATTTATGATTGGAAAAGTTGTCAGCTGAAATAAACAAATGCAATTTTACCTGATCACAGAATGATAGCAAGGAAGGCAGTGATAAGAAAAATAAGAACGTATGCCTTTGATTAGATATGGCACTTGCACTTTAATTTCTTTACTTTTGGCCTGTATATATCGTTCTTGGTTTAACCTAAAAGTACGTTACGCAATCTTCATTTTATTATTACAGAAATTCATGTTTTATAAAGAGTTTTGATCTTATGTTTCACTAAAAAATGCTGTATGTGTTCACTACAAATTGTTGACATTGGATGGATGTAGGAGTAAGGATTGATTTTCTAAGGTTCTCATAATATGATTACTGTCCCTAGTACAGATTTTAGATAATTATCTCTTTCCGTATTTAAATTATACTAGCTGACCTAATTAATGTTTAATAAATATCACCTGCTACTTTTAAAGTAGGCTATATGGTTTGAATCTGCGCCAATTGTTTGAATCATGACCAACAACTCTGGTACTCACCTCAAACCCCAGTGAATCGTATCATGTACAATTCAGCCAAAGAGTAGAATAAACATTGGCCATCTGGCCTAGAAGAAACACTCTGTGAGGAATAGGTACTCCATTGTTGTAATATGAAGCTAAATTTTATATTTAAGGGAGTAATAATAAGTTACAGTAAAATAAAACAATGTAAAATATTACTTTGTCAAAATGTACAAAATGTAAAATTTTGTTGAAACTTACTTCAGTTAGACAAAAATCAATCTTCTTTAAACAACTTTAAACGCACAAATATAATAATTATTACAATTATCCCTTACGTATTGAATTATTCTTAGATTTCTATGTAGAGTGCATCACTATATATGATAATACCTCCCTCAAAATCATTAGTCACTAATAATAATGCTTACATTATAATGGTCACTATTTTTCGCATACTTATTATAATATAACTAGCTGACCCGTGCGAATATTTCGCAAGTTCAGAGTAGGCCTACATTTAAATGATTTAACACGTTGATTTAATTCAGTTAATTAAGTTTATTTATTTACATTGGTTTAGAAATAACAGTTTCCCTATACAATCTTACAGTGTGAACAATCTAACTAACAGCTGTCATGCTAGTTAAACAGATGGTTAATAGATGGCGCCTTTCATTAGGAACATACAAAGTATAATATAAACGTTTTTTAATCAATTTTTGTTATTAATACATGAATTTTAAGCTGTTTGTATATTTATCCAGTGTAGCGGTTAAGGAAAGCTTTAAAATGATGCCTCATTCATGTAATTTCATGATGTATTAAGGAAGTTATGGCGTACCGACAAAAAAATGGCCTTGAGAAATAATATATGCGATAAAATTATAAAAGTAGCATACGAAATAACATTTTTGAACGTAGCGTAGCGTAGTGAATTTCTAAAAATAGAGGTGGTAAGTTTAAAAAAATCACCCTGTATATGTTTTGTTTAGTGGTTGTAGGTAGTAATATGAATGCTACTCGGAACCGCGAAGAACGGGGAGTATTCTGAAGTGTAATGTGTGTGTGTGTGTATTGTGTGATATAATGAGTTTGGATCGGATTTAGTTGGTAGATAACTAGACCATGACGCATGCCCAGTAGGGTCAAAGTTTTTGCGTGAATGATACTTATTTTACTTTCTCACTATACTATAGTATAGAGAAAGTATAGTGATCGCAAAAAAAATCGATGTTGAGATTTTTGTGGAAATATCCGTTTTGGGACCCCCAAAGTCCAAAAAAGTGGTTTTTACAAAATGTCTGTCTGTATGTATGTCTGTATGTCTGTATGTCTGTATGTCTGTCTGTATGTCTGTATGTCTGTATGTATGTCTGTATTTAGACAAAGCTAGAGAGAAAACTATTCGATCGATTTCAACTAAATTTTCACCAGACATGTCCAGTATGCCTGTATAGATGCACGAAAAAGGGTTTTGAACAATTTTGAAAAGCAACCCACTTTTTGTCCAAAAAACCCCCAAAAAATCAGTTATTATTTTTTTATAAAAAAACGGCTCTAACGATTTTGATAAAATTTGGCTAATTTGTAGCCTTTAATGTGCCCTACCATATACAAAAACCCGCATCTTTCTAAAAATTCTTGTTTAGCTAATAATAATAATAATAACAGATTTTTGGGGGTTTTTTGGCCATAAAAGGGGTTGTTTTTCAAAACCTTTTTACGTGCATCTATAAAGACCTAATTGACGTGTTTGGTGCTAATTTTATCGAAATCGATCGAATAGTTTTCTCTCTAGCTAATAATAATAATATTTATTAGTTAATCGCCTACTTTAATAAAAGTATACAAAGCTAGAGAGAAAACTATTCGATCGATTTCAACCAAATTTGCACCAGACATGTCCAGTACGCCTGTATAGATGCACGAAAAAGGGTTTTGAACAATTTTGAAAAACAACCCCCTTTTTGGCCAAGAAACCCCCAAAAAATCAGTTATTATTTTTTTATTAAAAAACGGCTCTAACGATTTTAATAAAGTTTGGCTTATTTGTAGCCTTTAATGTGCCCTACCACATACAGAAACCCGCATCTTTCTAAAAATTCTCGTTTAGCTAATAATAATAATAACTGTTTTTGGGGTTTTTTTGGCCATAAAGCGGGTTGTTTAAACAAAAATTTCAAAACCATTTTACGTGCATCTATGAAGACCTAATTGACGTGTTTGGTGAAAATTTTTTCGAAATCGATCGAATAGTTTTCTCTCTAGATAATAATAATAATAATAATAATAATATTTATTAGTTAATCTCCAACTTTAATAAAAAAACTCTCCTACCCCACCGTACAAGTTTTGTTTAGTAATCTGTTTAGTAATTTAAATGTATTTGTGAGAAAGTATGTGCCAGTTCCTGGTACCGTTTATTTTTTAATAAAAGAGAGATAAATTCTAAGTCTATAATAAATACTTTGCTTTCTATATACTACGTGTAATGATTTCACTTTAGGGAAAAGGAAAAGTCACACTAAGTCTTCTTTTACATTTTAAGTACTATAATTAATTTGTTTGGAGTTTTATCTTAAAAAAAAGTAAATAAATCAGAATATTCTGCACATTTAGTTTTTTTGCACAACCTTATAGCCCACCTGATTCCCACATAAAAACTATAAAATACTATAAAGTACCATAAAAAGTTAGCTTCCGCTCAGAGAGAAGCGAGGTGCAAACTCGCAAAGCGAGTGTTTCCGTTGCGAACGGCATGAAACGGGAGCTGGAAGCTGTGGTGCAAACAGATTCTACTAATATATTTCGTACACGAAGGCTATTCAGGATCTTCGTGAGTAGATCAATTTCCCAAATAGTTAAAACCATAAAACACAAAACTTAGGTTTTGAAATTTGCTCAACTCACGTCAGCGGTTCAGCTGCGTGTTCGGGTTATTATTTATTTTATTTTGAATGAATTTTTAAGGGTAATGTTTGGCGTTGAGGTGTAAATCCTTACAAATATTTCCTACCTGCTATGTAAATGTATGTAAAACATCCCTAAGTGGGCAAATAACCAATAAATCCAGTTTTTATAGACGTGCTAAAAAATAAATTAAAATGTATAATCCCCGAATTCAATCAAATAAAATAAAAACCAGTGTTTAAAACATTTTATTAATTTAAAATCACAGATTAAGAAACCCGTTCAGTAAGCCGTAACACGAGTGTAAATTAATCTGAAAGGTACATATGAAATATAATGAGTTGATTTTATAAATAGAGATACATTTTTATTTTTATCTTATTGTAGAAAAACTTATAATAGATAAAAGTAGTGTTTTGAAAAAATAGAATAATTGGTGCTTTTAAAAGAAATTAACTTTTATGTAAAATGTGTATGCCTCAATTGGTACACCACTTGAATATTACACCGTATTGTATTAATAGATACAAATGTTTTGTTAAGTCCAATACAATTTAAACTTAGTTTAATAATTACGTTTTATACATTAGTATTAATAATCACTAATAACAAAACTGTACACATATTCTAACAACTAATAATTGTTTATGGTAAAACGCACTTAACGACAATGTCACCATCTTCAGCGATCACAAGCTACAATAACAGCTGGGTTGGTAATAGCAGTTACTTTGATACTATCAGATAAGCTAGTAATCACAGCTACGATGGTAATAACAGTTACGTTGATAATAACACTTAAGCTGCTATTAAAACATACGGTAGTAATAATGGCTACGATATTAATTGCACCTATTCCAGTAAAACAACTACGGTAGTAATAATTGCTAAGTTAGTAATAAAAGTTACCTGGGTAATAACAGCTGCGGTGGTAATAAAAGCTACGCAGCGTAAAACCGCTATGATATTAACAACATGTAAGTTCGTAATAACAGATATAATACTCTTGTAATAACAGCTGTTTTGGCAAAGCGAATACACTGGTAATAACAGCTTTACTACTAATAGAAGCAATGATAAAAATAACAGCTGGGCTAGTTATAACCGCTAAGCTAGTAATAAAAGCTTCGCTGGCAATAGCAGTTATTCTAGTAAAACAATTACGCTAGTAATCACTGCTACCTTGGTTATAGCAGATACGCTGATAATAAAAGCTACGCAGCGTAAAACCGATATGCTGTTAACAACATAATAATATACGTTCGTAATACCCGATACTCTTGTAATAATAACTGTGTTTTCAAAACGAATACACTGGTAATAACTGTTTTTCTAGTAGTAGCATCAATGATAAAATTAACAGCTGGGCTAGTTAAAACTGCTAAGTTATTAATAAAAGCTACGCTGGTAATAACAGCTACTCCAATAATAAGATCTATGTTGATAATAACAGCTAAGCTAGAAATAACAGCTGCGTTGACAAAACGAATACACTGGTAATAACAGCTTTGCTAATGATAGCAGCTGTTATAAAAGAATATATCTAGGCTAGTTATAACCGCTAAGCTAGTAATAACAGCTACGTTGGTAATAACAGCTACGCCAATAATAAGATCTAAGTTGATAATAACAGCTAAGCTATAAATAACAGGTAGGTAATTAATGCCAGCTGTCTTAGTAATTACAGAATCTGCTACGCAGCTATTAGATAGCTATTAATAACAACTACGATAGTAACGCCAGCTTAAAATAATTAACAATATAAATAAAACTAATTCAACGCTTGGTATTAGAAAAGTGGAAACAAAAAGAACCATGCAATTAGAAGTTAACAATTGCTACAAACTTTGGAGATAAATGAAAAAAACCATTTTGTGCTATCTAAACTATCACAGTAAACCATAACAACAAATAAACATGAGACAAAATAAAGTAACATTAGTTTCAATTATATTTCCTATTTTCCTTGCACTTTTCTTCCTAAGGAACGTTGAATTTGTAAGATATATCACCACAATGTGTGACATGGAGCAGTAGGGCCATCAAACCTCTATATATCATGCAGTAAAGGAAGTATAGCGTTGATGATAAACAAACACCAGGTCTAATTCAAGACGATGTATTCGTTAAACCAAAACTCCGTCATTGAACGCAGAGAATGATTACTCTCGGAGTTGGCGTTCTGAATTTAAATCAGCTTAATTTATGTAAACGAGGTTTAGCGGAGAAACCAGTGTTAGTGCTTAGATGCTCGTTTATCTTAGTTGTGCGAGTTAGTTAATAAATTGTCGTAGAAAATTAACCGAGATCAAATACTGATATAAACATAATTCGACCACGCAGCTGAACCGCTGACGTGAGTTGAGCAAATTAACAAAATTAAGTTTATAGGCCTATGTTTTAGGATTTCAACCAACAATTTGGGAAGTAGGTCTATTATTCACGACGGTGCTGAATAGCTGCAAAATGGTTCGCACGCCATTACGCACATTGGGAGTATCTTCAATACACAAAGCATTGCGTGCTTCGCACGCCAACCCCCGAATTGGAAGTATCTTCAATACACAATGCATTGCGTGCTTCGCACGCCATTTCGAATATTGGGAGTATCTTCAACACACCAAGCATTGTGTGCTTCGCACGCCAACCCCCGTATTGGGCGTATCTTCAATACACAACCCCACGGTAAAATCCACCACATGGCTTTGAACCGGGTACTTTTGGGGGAACCAAGTGAGCTATAAGGTCGCGTAAAAAAAGAAAATGTGCAGAATAATATCCTACATTTATATTTGTAGACAAAACTCAAAAAACAAATTCATTCTCGTAGGATAAATCTCAAAAAATTGTGACTTCCGGTCAAAAAAAGTGCTTCCGATTGTTGGATTTTTTTGGCTAACGAACTCGTCCGAGCGATATAGACAACCAACATGTGTACCGAATTTGAACCAAATCGGACTTAAAATGCGGCCGCTAGAGTGCGAACACATATATATATCAAATTAAATCGTGTTCTGGGGACCATGATCGGTGCTCATCTGCTCCTCCCGACCTTGGGTCTTACCATAAGGGCCATTGCAAAAGCTCATTTTTCCTACGGAAATTCGCTAATAAACACTGTGATTAAATTGCACGTATTTATTTCATTTCACAAGTAAAACTGCGTTGGGACCATCGACCACATAAGACCAATAGATGGAGCATAGCTAGTCGGCCGGTGAAGCCGAGCTGTCCGCCTGACCCAGACAAGATGACGGCGGATAGGCATGACTCATTATAGACGCGAGCGTCAACGCCAGTACAAAACATGTACAAAACCATGCACAAAACAAAGTTAAGGAATCACCTTTCAAAAGCAATTACATTTATGGGACAGTGAACATGTTTGTGAAATAGAATTGTACAAATTATTTAATGTTTGTAATCCATATTCAACAATCAAACTTGTTTTTATTCACTAATAATAGTAGCACTTCTGTAAGATTGCCATTATATTTCGAACCTTAAAAATAGTATAAGTACTTGTCTATAATATTAATAGATAGGCTTAACCTAACCACTAAAGTTCCAATTTTGTGAACACCTATTTTGAACAAATTTACCAACTGGTTCCATTAATCCGTTTCAAAATGGCGGCGAATAAATACTACAAAACGTGTTTATTAGAACTATGGCTACAATGTGTATGCAAATGAAAATTTATCTATATGAATAGTACTAATAAATAGAAACTAAAGTAAATAATCATATTTGTACAGGATTGCAATTAAAATGAATGTGTTTGTATAAAATCTAAATTGAATACACGGTAAGCACGCTTTTAAAACAAAAGCTATTAAATGCATTTTCACAGTGTAAAAGCAAGGATTAGTGTTAACAACTACATAGAGGAAATTTAACTGAATTGAACATTTTAATTGGTAAATTGTTTTACATTATTTACATGAATATTCTCGGTAATGTGGATGGTTTGTAATTGTATTTAAGTAGCTTTTACTGTGGGGTCTACACATGGTGACTAAAAATTTCAGAATCATTTTTTTTTCTAAGCGGGAATACACACTGACAAATAAGAATAACACTTGGTCTATGCTATACATGTGGACATGCACATGAACTAGAATACAGTATGGGTAAATCGTACTAACGAGAGATAAATTTAAAGAATAGCGAGAAGTAAAGAATGTCGCCATATTGCCTATCTCTGACCTTCTTCTTCTTACAGCTACAAGCCAATATTTCAACCACGCATGATGTCAATTTTTTTATTTCCACAAAAAATATGTTTTGATATTATACTTGTAACTACTGTTTCAAATATATATATATATATATATATATATATATATATATATATATATATATATATATACACATTTTTAACTGATATATTTATTTAAAGAAAACATTAAAATACATGATATTTCTTTGTGTTGTTTTGAAGATTAAGCTTATAGATGTTCAAAAACACCAC